>JAOYSI010029675.1:0-31560 GCA_025775065.1 Hiodon alosoides
TCCTATAAAGCTGTGAATAATGAAGAACCCAGGCAACATTTGTATATATATACTCATATAACTCCCATCTAAGCCACAAAGAATACATGTGCACAGATACCAGTGCGCACTTAAATAAATAGCCAACTACAATAATAATCTACTGTTCAGCTAACACTGAATAATTCCAGTAATATATCAAATCCCGCGTCCCAGCCAAGATTCCACAATAATCTCCAAGAAGCGAATTGTCTGATTTTTTTATCATTTACAATCTCGTCCTACTGCTGCCTCACAAGTCGCTCTGCCGCAGCTCTGCCCGACCAGTCCGGTCAGCAATAAATAATTTACATCGAATGACAAAATGTACTCCATTGAACTGAAAAATAATCGTTCTAGTCTGCTGTATTATTTGTATTTAATACATCAGCGATTAGTCGCAAGTGTTTACAATAACAAAAAATTAACATAATTAAAATAACTTATGGCGTCAGGGTAGGGCTGTGGGGTCAGATATATTTATTTTAAAATGGAATTCATTTTATAGACTAACATCGGTTATGTCATCAATTCCTGACATTTTGCTTCACCGTCTACCGATTTTCCAGTCGCGGCTCCACATGATCTCAGATATTAACCTGCATTTGAGAGAGTTTACTGAGAATCCAATTGCTTTTACCTTTGCACGGAAACTGCTAATTGAAGATAAATTGAGTAGCAGGATTAGGTCGGGAGTATTGCATGTATAAGATACTCGCTTTTCAGTCCGCACGTAGTCGCATCAAAGCCTTACAACGAAGCTAAGCAAAGCGTAACCAAGGAGTCTATAGAAGGGGTATGACACCGCAAGTAATTCTGTGAAACATGTCGTTTCATAAATTATGCATAATGGTGTGAAAGTCAAAAGTAGAATCCCTATGAAACGCACGAGGAAACAGACACGAGGAAACTTCGCACTTTATAGTACGCTCTTAGTCGAAGAGTGGAGACGCCGCGTATCAGTTGCCATGGTCTGAATAAATATATTGTCGGAACGAGACAAGGTGCATGCACCGCTCACACGCCACAAACCAAGCAACGTCCAAGAGTCTTGAATGTTTGTATTCTAGCAACGGGTCAATTGCGGTGGAGACGTTGCTTTTAATGGCAATGCTTTTAAATGTCCCTAAAACCGAAACTTTCCGTCAGCAGCTACTGACTGGTCTGAAAACAACAAGTACGTATTATAAATTTTGGACTCAAAGACAACGATCCTGCTTCTCACTCTTGGGGGGGAAATGTGGAATTAGTAGCTATAAACAACCACGCTGTGTGCTGCGACGTGTAAAACTAAACCAGAGTAACTTCGACGAGACGGTGTAGATGAGAATACCCACCTTACAAATCTGAAAATTTTCGGACACTAGCGTTTCGTGTATTTCAATCTCTCTGGGAGTCGGCGCTGCAGTCGGAGTACCAGCATTGCTACTACTCAACGAAGCCCCGCCGACGTTGACCGGAGAGGAGGTTGTCAGTCCATCCAAAACCTTCCGAAACTTCTTCATTTTGGTCAGAGTGTGCACAATATCAGATAAAATTCTAGTACGCTCTTTCCGTCCAAATGAAATCACATTGATAAAAATTATAGCAATTTCAGGAGAACCCCTGAATGTTAAACGCCGCTGATTTTCGGTCGCCTCTTCTCTTATACTAAGAACTCTTCGTTGAAGTCAAAAAAGTCGTAGAGGAACTTCATCTTGATGAAGATGCCCTGCCCTCTGAATTAATTTTAGAACGTCCGTGGGTTCGAGATACAGGGTACACTAGTGGAAATAAGAATATAAACGCACGATTATGGATTCATTAAAACTACTACCATTACTAATACAAAACTAGTAAACTTAATTTTCCCCCTTTCCCTACATGGTAATTCGTCTAATTGGAATCGTCGGATAACCACGGCTCAGTGCAATTATGAACGACAATGTGGAGTCAGGAATGACGGTTGCTTGATAGTTTTTGTTTTGTTTTTTAATATCCAAGTGCCTACATAAACGCTATTAATAGGTCCTTAAATTAAACCATGGTACTCTGGCAAGGGGCAGGGGGATTATGCGCGCAGGATGTCCCTAAAGCTGCAGAACAAACAAAAAAATAAACTGCACAAAACCAGTTGGACGTCTTTAAATTATAGCTCTTAATTTGTTCCCGTCGAATGTTGGAGATCCGGATATGAAATATTTCTCTCCAAAGTCAGATTTCCTGCAGTGAAGAACGGGTAGCTGTCCACGGTACTGAAACCTAACGCGGGTGCCCCGCCTCTCGCCTTTTGTCCGATCTCCCCGCCCTGCTCGAGCTACGATTGGGTAGCTTTCAAAACGAATGTCAATTAGCTGATCATAAAAACAAGTATGGTATAAAGTAATTCATTTGTTTTAAAAAGCATCCCTGCATTCACATTCGAACTGTTAAAATTATGTGTATTGCTAACATTTTTTCTTTCTATAAACCTATTGTAATGATTTAAATTGAACGCGCTAGGATAGGACACTCGGATGATTGGTTGGCATTTACCGTGCCCAGCTGTTTGTGTGTGATAGCTGAGTAATTAATCACCGTCACAGCGACTAACCGGGGTTTTTTCAGCATCTTCGGCCGATAGCACCCTTTTCCTTTTTATCGACCTTTTATACCCGCTGCCATAAGCCGAAAATAAGGCGTTTTTCAAACTTCGCCGCCTCCATTCATCGACGTGTTTTCACGACTAGTAAGAAAGCTTAATGATCGAACACATTGTTGCATAAGTACTGATACCGAGCTTGTCGTAGACAAATGCGTTTCTGCAGCCACTTAAGGTATCAGCTTTGTCTTCTCTTAGCCTTTCTTAGACTGGGAACACATCTAAACGGCGACCCGCTAATCGCATTTGAAAAAAATCTAATAGCATTTCATGTTTTTTTTTTTTTTTTGTTGTTGTTTTTTTTTTGTAATTATCTTATTTATTTTATTAAAAAAAGAAGAAGAAACTACTACCGCTCAGTGCGGTTAGCGGTTTGCCAAAGTTTTGATATTGCCCTAGCCTAAATGTTTGAAGTTTGGGAGTTTACTCGGACCTATCGAGAAAATAATAGAGACATAGGCTATATATTAGGAGAGAAATGAAAATGATTAAATTAACTCACCGGGCTCAGATGAAGATATCAAATAGTATATCAAACTTAAAAAAAAAAAAAAAAATCATTATTATTATTATTATTATTATTATTATTATTATTATTATTATTTGAGAACACGACAAGCGACCATTTGGCCTGCGACTCCAAAGGTTCGGTAGGTTATTGTTCTATTTTAATATTTAAATCTACGTATTAACTGTGGGTTGAGAAATTTAATAGCATGTTGTTTGAAACCATCAGATAAGACTTCGTATGTATACTGCAGCTACAAAAAAATAAATAAACTCATGATACGAAAAGAACTAGAGACGGCGTACATTTGATTTGCGTAGTTAATGGCAGGGTTGGAGATTAACTTACTAGTAACTTATGTATAGTTATATTCCAGTCAGTTGATGATGACATGAAGCATAATTAACCTTCTCGTGTACTGTGGATATAGATGATTAGTGTAAAAAAAGTGTCAGTAGGAAACTTACTGAGAACACAGTATACACGTATATCTCTCTGACAAAATGTAAATAAAAAGTGCCTCGGACTGCAAGCAGTTTTATTATGCCGAGGTTTAATTTGACATATGGCTATTTCACTTGTAGGGTGGCTTACTCACGATTTAAGATATATGTTTAAGTATTTATGTAGTTTCTGTATACACAAGTTTTATGTATATAACAATGTACCCATCAAGAAATCGATAACCGACGGTTCTTACGTTCATATTGATGTATCATTATTCAGGCTGCGTTGAAATAGCATATTTTTACAATACACCTACATAATTATATTAAGATCCCTAAGTTTGAGTTTCGTGGTTTCTGAGCCATGCAAATGTCAAATCGATTCTTGGCTTTTTTGCCCGAACACAACACAAAGAGATACTGTAAGACCGCGTTTCCGTATAAAAGGGGGGAAAATCACTTCCACAGCAAAAGAAATGGTAGAGAGGATGATGGGAGGGATCAGGGTACAACAATATAATTCTCCTTATCACGCCGTTTGAACCAACAGCCGCCTGTGTAATACATCTGCCAAGACAAGAGCGGAGAGCAGGCAGCACCAAAGTAATCGTACGGCAAAAACTGGCCAATGGGGATGATTATAGCGAAAATCGGCCAATGGCTATTACTACGGCGTAAACTGGCAAATGAGTGTTTGTGCGCCAAGTGCGCCGAATGCCCCCGAGAAACAGGTGCGTCACACAAGGCACCATGAGACCAGGAAAAAAAACCTAATTAAATTCAGCTGAACTCCTGGTCGTTGTGCTCAAAAGGAGAAGAAAAAAATACTCGTCAAATTATCGCTGCACTGTTAATGCCAAATATTAACTGACCATTTTTTCCAGTAGCACCCAGATGTATCTATAATATTCAAATATTATTATCAAATGCGGGGCCTTACAGTCAAATGAAGCCTCTTTAGAGACACACTGTCCTTACCATCACCAGTCCTACCCATTAACTTCCCATCTGCTGTGGAAGAGAGGAGTAGCCCATCGGTTAAGTACATAATGCGCTTAATTCCCTCGTCCATGCCATTTATTACCCACCCCTCTAGCACATGCGTTCCTCACTCTCCAAAAACAGGGTTAAAATACCATTTAAAGCAAACTCTCGGTTATCCAACACTGTCTTCCCGTTTCTTTTAAAAAGTTAAGTGGACCTGGCTCAGAATTACATTTTTGGATGACAGAAAACGGCCCTCTTTTTCCAAGTATAAGTGTAGCCAAGTGTAACCCAAATTTTAGTTTGACAGTTTGAAAAGGACAACCCCTATCTTAAATATTGTCTTGACATGAGATTTCTTGGGGCCATGGTCCTTCAATTTACCTTATTTCCTGCATAGATTCATTTTTATCTTTTAATGAAATTTTTATTGGACGTCCATTTATTTTTTACATGGATGGCTTGGTTTTTCCTGGTCTGTACTGCATGAGAATCGAGCCAAAGATCATTTCCACATCTAAGTTAAAAAAATAACAGACATAATGCTTTTTTTATTTTAACAACACATGTGCAAAATGCAAGGATAATCAACATGGCCTTGAAGTTACTCACCGGATATTTCATACATTTCAAGTTCCATTGTTTTCATAGCTTGCACAGCTTAGCCACTTAGAAAAAAATTGCCGAATGTGTTCCTTCACAACAGAGGGAAAGAACGCATATGACAATTGTAGAAAACTAGAGACAATCAAGAGACTTCAGGTTCAGATCTGGTTCACATAGTTTGCAATATCTGGAACAGTAATGTTCATGTGTTTTGTAATACCTGTAACAACAATGTCTAAGTGTTTGGTTAATATCTGTATCAACCCTGTGTAAGTGTTTTTGTAATATCTATTAGAATAGCATGCATGTGGTTTGTAATAGCTGTAACAATAATGGAACAAATAATTTTTCAAAAACCAACGACTCTGACTACAGATTGTTATTAAACATTGAGTAGGCTGACCTATAGGCTATTTTAAAATTTAAAGGGATCAGAGGTTTGACATTATTTCAGTGTGTTTTCAAAGCACTTAACACGCGCTGCTTAGCTGAATTATACTCCTGGACTCTTTAAAATGGACAACTGATTTGCTTCTTCCTTCCTGGAGATGAAAAACAAATCAAATAAATCCAAATGTACACAATCTGAGACAGAAGAATAGAGGAACTACATTAGATAGCATATTGTGGTGGAGTAAAACAAACTTTGAAAGCCATCAATACTGAACAAGCCTACATCCCTCTGACACGGTCAGTTCCTCAAGGTGCCAATATAGCTATTGTTGCAGCCAAACGTACCTTACGATACAGGTAAGCACGGGCGATTACAGACTTTGTAATGGTGTTTCCACTGGAGGACTTAGGAGTTAGGAGCCGCGGTGCCGATTCTGAATGCCGCATTAGAGCACACACAAGACCATCGAACAAAAGGACCCTTCCTACAAGGAGCTCCCTGTGGTCACCAGGGCTCTAAGAGCACTGCAGAAATGAGAGCCCTCATTAACAGTACTTTTCATACCACTCTCGGTGCATCTGAAGGGTCCATTTCCCCATGCAGCCCTATTCATCCACGGTATCTCATTATCAAGCCTTTTACAATTTCACACCACCTTGATGAGCTAACGTCCACCCTGGAAGAACTTCGTGATTAGGAAGATAAGAGGAGCGAGGGTGAGTATGGGATGGGGGTAGGGGGCTGAGGGAATGGGGGGACATGGGGAGAGAAGTCTACCCTTATCTCCTATCTGTGGCACGAGAGCCTGAGGGAGGCTATGAAGTCCTTGACAGGGCTTTTTATAGCCTCTCATTATGGCCTGTCTGCTGTTTTCTTAGACCAAAACGCAATATAGTGTCAAACATAATAAAACAATCTGGGAAAGGTAAAGAAAGAGGAGTACCCCAAATCAGATAAAGATCTACATTGAAAGATAAAATAAATGAGTAAATAATCGTCAAATTGTAAAATAAAGCCCTCAGAACATGTACAAGATTAAGTTGTTAGTGTAAGTATGATATTTTCTCCCGATTAAACAAGCCAAACCATTCCTATAATGCCTTTTACCGAGCCCCGTTCTGCCAGCCAGAGGAGACCCACTGTCTATGTTGTTGAGAAAGCCGCTGTAGGTATAGGATTAGCATTGTGCTCTCAGTGAAGGTGGAGCCCACCGTGCAGAACGGTGACTCACCAGTGGTGCTAATAAAGCGCGTTTCACCCAGCTCTGAGAAAACACTCTGTTTTGACATGGGGAAATGCCAATTATATCCACAGCAGCTCCGACGGTGTGAAAGGGAAGAGCGACATGGGCCAGCTCTTAAAATTGCAGAACCTTGCCTGTAATAAGGGGTCTGATTTTTAAGAATAGGCTATTTTACATTGAATAGGTTGAGCCTTAATTGGTGCAGGGCTGGGCAGTTGGGGGCGGGGCTGTGAATGAGTGAGAGAAAGCTCTAACACCAGGAAGGATAGACTCAGTAGCGCTCTACAGCTTGAGACTGGTATGTAGTCTTCGTTTGGCCTAACCAAGGACGACTGCTACACTGAAGCTCTTGACCTCGGCTACGTGGCGAGGATGACGCACAGTGTCTGCATGAGACCAGCTGATGACTCCATCTACTTGTGTGAAGGGCCTCTTGTCCTGGCTCGTATTCTGCTCTGTTGAATCCAAACAGGGGGTTGCCCATCGTCACGTAGCCCTAAAATCTGTCTCTTCAGGAAACTTGTGAACGTCCCTTGTAAGGTGGAAAAAAACATTTGGTTTTGGCTTTTCTTCTGGCTCTGCTGCAGCTATTAAAGCAAGATTGAACCTTTCAATCAAATCATTTTGAATTTCTATATTTTTTTTTTACTTGCAAGTTTCCAATCATTGCATGGTCAATTACAATCTATGATATTTACATGAAGAGGCGGGGTTATAGGGTTTAAGTAATTCACAGCCTTTTTTCTGAGTCCAGGATAATTCATTCCTTGTGTTTTTTTTTTCTTCTGTCATTCTTATCTGTGATACTTCATGAGAGCACCCAGCAGTGAGCTAGGAAAGGCTCTGTCTAACTGCTTGTTGCAAAAAGTAGCAGTTTTTTTTTTATTTATTTTTTTATGACCTTCACACATACATCTAACACATGGACTAGATCAGTTCTAGACTTTTAAGAAATTTAAGAAAGGGTATCAATGTTATCAAGTTGCTTCTGCTGATTTTTTACGTCTTGGATTCAGACTAGTCTGCCTGCAGTTTCTGTAGGAGAAAGATACAGATTTATGTTTGCTCGTTGATTTAATTGAGCATTATGGGTGCCAACGACGTGTTTATTGAAAGAGCACTCCTGTCAGCATCACTGTAGTTGCCAGAAAGTTACTGTAGTGCCAACTCCACACAGACAGTGACCTGAACCATATTTGAACCCATGAATATGCGTATATCCTGCGTATTGAAGAGCATTTTCAAAACAACTCTGACCCCAGACGCATGTGGCAGGGCACCCAGGGCATCACAGACTACAAACCAAGGAACCAAACCCTTACCATCAGCGATGCCTCCCTCCTAGATGAGCTCAACAACTTCTACGCTTGCTCGGAACAACCAGGAACCAGCCATCAAAGCCAAGCTCCTTCAAATGACCAGCCCCTCACACTCTCCACCATCGAGGAGTGCTCTGCACTGTGCAGGGTCAATGCAAATAAGGCTACTGGCCCTGATGGCATCCCTGGCCACGTTCTCAGGGCACGTGCTGGACAGCTGGCCGGGGTTTTCACTGACATTTTCGATCTGTCACTAGCCCAGGCAGTTGTCCCCACCTGCTTCAAAACAGTCGTGCCGGTACCAAAACAGTCTGCGGCAACAAGCCTGAAACGACTACTGACCTGTTGCGCTCACCCCTATCATCACAAAGTGTTTTGAGAGGCTGGTCCTGGCTTATCTCAAAGCTTGTCTGCCACACTCACTTGATCCCCACCAGTTTGCTTATCATCAGAATAGGTCAACAGAAGATGCCATCTCCACGGCATTACACTCAGCTCTGACCCACCTGGAAAATAGCAACCCTTATGTGAGGATGCTGTTCATTGATTCAGCACCATCATCCTCGCCAAGCTGGACGTTAAACTCTATGACCTGGGCGTTAGCACCTCCCTCTGCAACTAGAGTCTGACCTCCCAAATGCTCTTCTGGAAGAATGGGGAAAATTTCCAACAGACACACTACAAAATATTGTAGAAAGCCTTCCCAGAAGAACGGAAGCTGTTATAGCTGCATAGTGGGGACCAGCTCAAAATGAATGCCTATGGATTTAGAATGGGATGTCATAAAAGCTCCTGTAGGTGTAATGTGTAGGTCTCCCAATACTTTTGTCCATATAATGTATCTAACACCATCATAAAGTTTGCAGACGACACCACAGTGGTAAGCGAATCAGCAACAACGATGAGCCTACAGGGAAAAGGTCCAGCATTTGGTGGCATGGTGCGCCGAAAATAACCTGGCCCTGAACACCAAAAAGACCAAATAAGTCATTGTTGTTTCCTGAACGGCAGGAAAAGCAGGCTGCGGAACCGTTTCTTTCCCGCAGCTGTTACCCTGCTGAACTCAAATCCTCCGCACTAGCACCTCCCCCCATATCACCTCTCAGTGGCTGTTTGTAATACGTTTGTATATATATATATATATATATATATATATATATATTGTAATATATTGTAAAATTATACTGTCATATAACCCTTTATACTGTCACAGAATCATTGTCATTCCACACTGTGTAACTTAACACCCGCACTTATGATGGCACCTTGTCTCAAAATCTTTGCACTACTTTTTTTTGCACTACTCTTTGCACTACATTTTGCACTTTCTGGGTCAGATGCTAACCATATTTCATTGCCTTGGTTGTATACTTTGTGCAATGACAATAAAGTTGAATCTGAATTATACTGGTTGAAGCAAAGCTAACCCCTGAACCACCATGCTGCTCTGTATTTATTGAATTAATACTTTTTATTATTAAAAAGCTACCTGTTTAGTTAAATGACTAATTAGTTGACTATAGAGAGGCAACAAGCCTGCCTATTTGATTGAAGACGAAATGTAAACTAGACATAGCTTTATGAGTGTCTTTTTCAATTTAATGTTTTGACTTTTTTTGACCCAAAACTTCTTGAGTTTAATTTCCAATGTTCTGTTGTGTGGCATACTCAAACAAATTTGTGAAAAATCCACGGCGAACTACATTTTTTATTTATTTAAATGAAACACTGGGCTAACATGAACGCGTAACTAAAAAGGCTTTTCAAAAGCGTTATATTAAAATGCTTACTCTTGGAGGCATATCTGGTTCTCCTTTGTTCCTACTGCAAAAAACCTTGGATCCGCTGAGTGCCTCGTGGATATGGAAATTTTTCATTTTATTTATTCTCACTTTCTAAAGCAGACAGTCCCACATATATGCAGTGTCTGGTCTCTGTTCAATTTTCTTTTGCTCACAAGCCCCTGCTCTGAATTACATGGAATGAGCACAGAGCTCTGCTCATTCATTTCCATTAAACACGAAAATGTGTGGCGCAGATTGGGAGGAAAACGTTGGATAAAGGGATTGCTGAGCCTGACACACGTGCTACAAAAAATCTGCTCAGTTACGGCACATCATCTGTTCCCTTAAATCCTTCCTGGGTTAACATTGATCTAAACTAATAAAGACAAATACCCTGTGTTGAGTCTTCCCGTCCCCATATCTGCTTTACGTATTATGAACAAGGAAAATAAATGAGTAGTGAAGATGATGCAGGAAAGTAAGATGACACATTTCCTTCCCCCTATCCGCACAAGCAACATAACAATAATCTCTCCTTCCCTTTCTCTCCTTGGGGCGCACATCCCTGGGTCTCCGTCTATGTCCTAATCCTGTTCTCTGGCTCCTAACGCAAACCTGCCATTGTCTAGTGCCCAAGGTGTTTAACAGGATAAGCCTGATAGACAGCGTTGATCTCGCGGAGGGACAGGTCTGCACACAATAGAGGGCTCAGGGGAAACTCAGCTTCAGTCCCATGTTGTGACGGGTGCCGACTGTCCTGTCCTTGCTGGTGTTGATCTGTATCTCGTAGACCGCAGGGTCTTCTACAGGTCAGCTCATCAAGGAGCCGCAGATCCCTGGGAAATTAGCCACCATGTTCCGAGGGAGCCTAGTCACGTGGTGTTTGTGTGCATGCGTGCGTACGTGGTGTTGTGTTAAGGTTCTGCTAGATTCAGGATTTTTCTATTTAAATTAATGAAAACCGACAGACTTGAAATTACCCATTATTCAACTAAAGTACATTACATTTATTCCCCCCCACCCCCTTTTTTTTGTTGATTCCTCCTTTAGAAAAGGGTTCCATTGTCATGCGTACCTATTGAGAAGTGTCTAGATGTTTGTCCTGCTGAATTACTGGGTGATGTTTGCTTGTTTGGTTGCTGGGAAACAGGGTATGGTACAGCAAAGGGCTAGAGGAGGTCAAAACAGTAAAGCAAAGAAAGAGTGTGGTGTACTGTGCCCCTCTCTTCAAATTTTACACAGCTCAGAACGATATTTCTCATTTGGAAAATGTCAATGTTAGACGGCGGTGCATATTATCAATGTCAGCCAATATATACAGGTATTAGAAATATACATTATTGCCACTTCTAAACAACTATAAGCATTTACTGTAAAATGTATTGCATGTTTGTTTATTATAGCATACAGTTCGTAAAGCAGTGGGTTATATAGGTATGTTTAGGTTATAAACATTTTTTCATACAGTTTTTGTTAAATGGAATTAATAAAACACAGTGATTAGCTGTATTTTTTCACCTTCACTGCAAGCCTTGATTTTCTTGAAGTTGAAACGATTACGAAATCAAGAGTCTGTGTCTGAATAACGGACAGCTGCTGTTTCCTGCTGTTGTCGTTAAGCGTCCACTATCAATGTCCGGGGAGATACAGTTCTAGAAAATATAAAGGACCTCTGGCCAGGCATATCTAAATCTAAACAGCATAAACCACCATACCACATGTATCAAGTGAAATTTCCTTCCTTCCCCTCTGTAATTTAGAGAGATATATAAGAAGGTGATGTCATCCTAAAGGCTCTTCCCCACTGCATTGAACCACAACGCGATAGCTGTTGTTCTCATGCTGTTATCCCCTGGATGTCTGTCAGTCAGAGATTGTCTTTCTGGATGGGGGGAGGGGCTCCACACATCCATCTAAGCACTCTGTCTGTCCTCTGATGTTGTCAAGATTCAGCTTCTGCGAGTTTGGCATCATAAAGATCAGATGTAAGAGGTCAGTGCAAGTTGGCATGTCATTCGAGAGCTTTATTTCCATATATGTATATCTTTTAGCAGCAGGTGAAAGCAGAATGGCAGCCAAAAGAGCACTCAAGAAGTTAAATGAATCAGGAACCGATATTTTAAAGCCCAGTTGTATCATTTTCAAACTGTGATTGAGACAATAGTTTTACAAAGAAAGCGGGGCTGCCTTGGTTCGCATTGCATCGTCATTCCATTGCAATTCATTAGATTGGCTGCCATGGCAATTTTAGAGCCTATAGAGGTAAGTAAGTCAATTGCCAATGCATCTGATTAAATACAGTTTAGAGCCCACACAAGCACATGTCTTTGTATCGCGGCTACATATTCAAGCCCGTTATTACAAATGTGCCTCTGGGTAATGGGAGGTACGTTTTTTTTCTCATATAGGCATTAACAGAAAAAAACAATATGGTCCCAGCAGGATCTGCTTGGGCAACTAAAGAAATCACAGCCAAATTCATTTGGTTCCTGCACACATTATGGAACGTGTACAGACCGCATCTGTGTATCCATAAGCTAAGGAACAAGTTTAACAGAAAAGGTGGGACAGGGTAAACATCCAATGTGTTTCTATGCACAATAGCCTTATTGGCTTTGCTTAGCGTTCAACCTGCTTATGATGTAACATTCGCCATTTTTAGTTCAACTGCATGTCATTTCCATGCTTTTGCAGCTGTGAACGGGAAATTTGCTACCCGTGTACAAAGTGCTATGGTTTTTCAATCTGCTGAGTTCAAATTTCATGTTTCATCATGCAAAATATTTTTAAATTCAAATTCAAAAGTAAAAGATGAAGAAAATTACTTTTTTAAAAGAAGATGATTCGTGAGGGAAATTAGGAAAGAAAAAAAGGAAATTATTTTTGTGAGAACACCAAGGGGCCACTGAGGTCAAACACCTGATACACATAGGCCCCTCAGAGTGATTCTGCAATTGATGAAAAACACACTTGTGTGAAAGGAAAATTAAAAAAATTTCTTACAGAGCACATACCATTTCCTCAGCCTCCCGACGGCTGTATCGACGGCTATCAGATATTAAAACAACTAAACGAAATCTCCCAGTCCAGAATTTTCTCAGCTCGTGATTATGGTCAGTATACCGCCTGACAAACGAGTGCTGATATTTCCAGCACAGATATATCACAAGTACGATCCACTTACAACAATGTGAATATGGATCACACACACGAGGGGCCTAATTTGCTCGGAACCCCAAGAAGACCTACATGTTGTAATTTATTTCCTTATAATTAGAAAATAACAAGCAGCGATTGTACATAACTTTGTTCGGTATTTTTTTTGGTAACCTCATGACAAGGTCAAGATTACCTGTAATAAGAATTTCATCCAGGAATCCACACTGGCAGCCATATGGCCTGAGCAGTGGGAGTGCCTGTTTCTAGTCCCTGGGTGAAGGACCAGGCATGCAACTGAAACAACACAGTGAGTCTGGAGGGTGGGATTGGCAAGCAACTTTTTCTCACTGCACACACACACACACACACACACACACATGCACACACATGCACACATAAACACACACACGCACACACGTAAGCTCACGCGTGCACGCACACGCACACATAAACACACACACACACACAAACTTACACGCGTATGCTCACGCACAGATAAACACACACACACACGCATAAACACAAACACACACACGCACGCACCCACCCACACAAACTCACATGCTCACACAAACACGCAGTAGTAAAATACTGTCTGTACTGGCTGGAATTTGGGTAGGAATGGACAACGTTGTTTTAATTCTAAACTACAAAATGATTTTCGCCTTCTGATAATCCAGCAAAAGGACAAATGTACATTACAGCGATTTCTAATTAAAACATATATAAGTAACCAAATACTTTGCAGTTAGTACATTCCGTTTATAATGTTCATTTTTGGCTCGAATAACACATATGTCACCAGATCAATTAGAGCAAAATAAATATAAATACATTTAAATTAAATGTTTTTCTACTGGCCACCCAGCAGCTGTTGCGTTCAGTGCTAAAGAGGAAACACAGCAGGTTAGCAGCTGCATGGCCAGTCATTGCAGGGAAAAGACAGTCATTTTCCATTAACCTTATTATTACTGAACCTTACGACACTCGAGCCAAAACAAATCAAAGAGCTGCCTCAGGCTGTGCTGTATTTCTGAAGCAGAAAAGAAAAAACTAAACGCTGAAACATGGACATTGGGATCCCGGCCGCAGCTATGCAGAAGGACAGGAGTGACCACAGAGACTCAGAGATCTCCCTGGGTGTAACTGACACGCTGAAGGACAGCCGGCGATGGAGAGACGGTCAGAGAGAGGACTGTCTGGCCAAGCCAGGAGAGATCTCCCTGGGTGTAAATGACACGCTTATTTTCTGACAGACGCTGATCTCACCACATCTGCAAATGAAACGCTTTGCATTACGGCCAGTGCTGGTCATCCCCAAGACCAGGGCCTCTGCCATGCAGCTCCGGAGAGCTAATGTTATTCAGCATTGCCTCATAGCTTTCTCTTTCTCTTATTTTTGTCCATTTTCCTTTCCCCTGCCGGGTTTGACAGAGAGCATCGGCATCCTCTGCAGCAAAAGATGGATCTGTTGAGAACCAAACATAACCCTGACATTTTGATTCACTGTCGGCACTAAACACACAAGAAGCTCAAAGCCAACAGCAGGGGAAAAGCCTTCTATCTGTCGTTTTATTGGGACGGTGTCCTCTAGCAGGCGAATCACTGCCATTTTCAGACTGTGACTCAGTGAGTCACTACGCCACACTTTTCTTTTCTTTTTTCGAGAATGGCTTTTCACCAGGATCCAATTTAGTATTTAATATTTAATATTTACTCAAGGCTAGAAGAAAAAGATACCGAAAATAAGTAAGAAAAAAGAAATGACTGTTATTCAAAGACCGCTGAACTATCTCGGGAAATTGATTTTCTTCGGGAGTTTCAAAGGCTGAACAACCTTATTTAGCCCGGGTGAGAATAATCCACGTTAATGTGAAAGTTCAGCCCGGCCGCATTATTACCCCGCACGTCCCCTGACACTACTTTGTTCAGGAGAAAGGACCAAACTGCTTAAAGATGGCTGCAATGGCGACGCGCGGGTGCTAACTACCACCATTGCCCCATTCAAAAATGGCATCGTCCCCCTAACAAAAGGCGCTGTGTCTGTCGGCAGGTAGGTCCCGCTGGCACTTTGCTCCTGCCGATCCATCACGCGGCCTAACGAGTGGGTCGATGCAGTGTGGCAGGGCACAGCTGGGGGTGAGGGAGGATCCAGGCCCCTGCAGAGGTAACCAAGTGGAAGGTGGGATTGTGGGGAAACTGTCATCTTTCTTTCGAGGTGTAGCGGCAGGAGCCGAGCGCCCCAGCCAAGCCTGGCCACAGTAATTGGCATTCTGCTTACAGGCGCAGAAACAGGGCTGCCACAACGGTCACCCTCCTGCTGCCTCTGGTCTCGTGCCCTTGAAAAAGTTCACCTTGCGGGCGAAAAGAAAACACGTGACAGGAAGCTGTCCTGACCTGAATGCGGGGCAGTGACATCAAAGTTGCACTTTCACTGACGCTTGTGTGAATATGCATTATCACCGTAACTGCCTTCACAAAGTGTTACAGACAAAGCATGATAAAATGTGTCCATGTTTCATTGCGTGTTTCAGAGCGAGCGAGAGAGAGAGTGACAGAGAGAGAGAGGGAGAGTGACAGAAAAACAAAGAGAGAGAGAGAGAGAGAGAGAGAGAGAGAGAGAGAGAGAGAGAGATATGCAGGCATACTTCATGAAGCTGCTGAGTTGACTTCAAAAAATGGCTGAAGTTCAGGAACTCCATCATCCTGGCACTGCTGGGAGGAAGTTTGAAAACTGCACACAAGCTGGACTGGAATAAGAAGTGCCAGGGTGTAAATGACCAGTCCAAAGTCCCAATGACCACAGCATTTCAAAGTTAAGGGAATGACCTGCATTCAACAATGGCCAACAATACTTTGTCTGAGGCACCCAAACTCCACAGCGCAAATCATCTAGCCCTCAGAAACATTAACAGCATACAGACACATGCTGGCCATGAGTGTATGTTCTGTCTTAGTGTGTGTCTGTGTGACAGAGTTAAAGGGAGAAGGAACAACCCACTTCCGCACAGATATTGCTTGGACCAGGAACCATTAAAGTAAAAAAAAATAGCACAGAAGTACCTTTGGACTAGACCTCCTAAAAAAAAGGATCTGAAGGTCAGCAACAACAAGAACAGACATGCATGAATAAATAATCGTATTAAATAATGGACGGTGCGTTTTCCAAGGAAGTTCTGGGCCACGCAGATGGTAGGTTAATGACTTTTAAATGATGACAGGTGTTTTGTGTGTAGACCTTAATTGGCGGTGGTGCATGTCAAGATCAAGCAATAGCTACCACACACACACCTCCACCTACACATTTCCTTCTCACACACATACCCCTCACCCCTCGTCCCCACTTTACATCTCCCTCTCTGAACATACAAACGTACAGGCGTCTCCCTCTCCGCACATCCCAACGTACAGGCGTCTCCCTCTCTCCGCACATCCAAAAGTACAGGCGTCTCCCTCTCCGCACATCCCAACATACAGGCGTCTCCCTCTCCGCACATCCCAACGTACAGGCGTCTCCACCTACACATCTCCTTATAACATTGGTCTTCAAACTTTTTCGAGTCACGGACCTCTATGAAAATCTGGTGAAAGCTATGGACCCCTTCCCTAGAAAATTGCATATACATTTAAAATTTTTATTTGACTTTCACGGGCCCCCTGAAGCCCATCCATGGACTCCAGGTTAAGAACCCCTGCCTTATAACAACAGGCAGACACATCAGCAAAGCTTGCACAGGCAAAATCTGGAACTGCAGTGAGACAAGCCTTGAATGCTTCCAGCAGTGCAACAGTGGGTAGCTCCTCATTCTAGACAAACTCATACAGTCTTAAGTTCACCGAGGTATAGCTAAGAGTGCATTTATTAGGGGCACCACCAAGCTACGTGGAGCAAAGGTACGGTTCACAGGTGGTCTTAGAATTACCTGCGAAAACATTTATAGGAAGGAAAAGGCGATCATGGGTCCTGTTTCCTTTGCACAGGAGACATGCATTTTACCATTTAAACTCCAACTCATTCCAAAGCACCTAACCTTTGTCGCAGATTTAATCAATAAAACTTCTAGCAGGGTTTTTTAAATAATTGCTTACCATAGCATAGCTCCATCAGAAATAAATGACTTGAAGGAAACTCACTTAAAGCATACCCATGCCTCAGCCCCTGCCCACCGAGCCAACCTTTCAAAACCCTGCAATCTCCTCCTACTCCTCCAGGATGCAGAGAGCAGCAGGAGTTCAGCGGGTGGCAGTGCTTCTGTTGATAAAGCTCCACCGTTGTGGAATAATCTTCCTGTGTATGTGCGGGAATCAGACACACTATCAAACTGCTGTGGAACAATCTTCCTGTGTGTGGGGGGGAAAATCAGACACACTATCAACCTTTAAGTCTAAGTGGAAGAAGCCTCCGTTTCAGCCAGACATTGAGATAATCAGGGGTACAGGTTCAGTGAATACGTGGATGCTGAGCGTTTTGGAATGTCGAAATGTCAATGCCGACGCCTCGTCTCTTCTGTTGGGTTATGACATTTGATGATTGTCTCCATTATCTCCTGTTCTCTCTTCGCCAACCTCCTGCAGTCTGTCTATGCAGCTATAATGACTCCTTCGAGCAGACAACTCTGCTAATACGCTGATACACTGAGACGAAATACATTCAGGGGTACACATCTCAAAGACCGGAAACACACGTGTGTTTCTTATTCGTTTTTAATTTTATTTATTGATGTATTTCCGCTACAAGTCTCATAATCAATTCAGTAACACGAGAGAGCAAAACGAGCAACATTTTAAAAGAGGTTGGATAGTTGGTCCCAAAATGATTTGACGCGCACATGTCAAAAAACCTGCTGGAATAAAACTGCATCAGGAAAGAGGAGCGGAGGTCGCAAGTTGAACCTCACTGAGAGGGATAGACTGACACTCAGCAGGAAAGCTGTAAAAACCCACAAAACTACGGCTGCAAATATTACCCTGTAACTGAAACAACACCTCAGTGACTTGTCTCAACAAAATCTGTATATCATCGGCTTAACAGAGCAGATATTTTTGGTAGGGCTGCCATTCGGAAACGGCTCGTCTCCAAGGCTAACACAGCAAGGCGTAGCCTGGTGTAATGGGCACAAGATGCGGATTCCAGAGCAGTAGTAGATAATAGGTCTGATGAGTCGTCTTCTGCTCCTACATCTGAACGGGTTTATGTTTGGAGAAAGCCAAATGAAGCCTTCAACCCACGCTTTGGTTCCCATATTAGATAGATATGTACTTTATTTATCTATTTATTTTTTATTTATTGCGCCAGTAAATGACAACATAACGCAAAAACATAGAAATAAATCACAAAACAAGTAGTACA
This sequence comes from Hiodon alosoides, assembly GCA_025775065.1. Lineage (NCBI taxonomy): Eukaryota > Metazoa > Chordata > Actinopteri > Hiodontiformes > Hiodontidae > Hiodon > Hiodon alosoides. The sequence continues at coordinate 18,432 of JAOYSI010029675.1, forward strand.
TAGGCAAAGGTTGTGCGCAAAATAACAGCAGAGTGCAGAGCAGGTAGTAAAGTTAATCAAATGTTATTAAACTTGTGGTCAGTGGTGCCAGTGTTCTGGCTCACAGTGCAGCATTGTGAAGTCTGATGGCTGATGGCAGGAAGGACTTCCAATAGCACTCCTTCCGACACCGTGGGGTGATCAGTCTAGCACTAAAGTTGCTCCGCATTTCCTCCACCATGTCATGGAGGGGGTGGGAGGCATTGTCCATAATGGCCCACATTGCCCTTGCCTCTGCCACCTCCTCCAGGTTGCCAAGAGCGCAGAGCTGGCCTTCCTGATCAGTTTATTGATCCGGTAAGCGTCCTCCACCTTGATGCTGGCGCCCCAGCACACCACAGCATAGAAAATGGCACTCGTGACTACAGACTGGTAGAAAGAGTGCAGTAGTGAGCTGCACACATCAAAGGACCGGAGCCGCCTAAGGAAGTAAAGCCTGCTCCATCCTTTCTTATACAGGGCCATGGTGTTCACAGCCCACTCCAGCCTGTTGCCCAAGTACTTGTAGGTCCTGACCATCTCAACATTCATCCCCTGGATGTGGACAGGGATCGAGGAGGCCCATCTTTTTTGTCTTGGTGATGTTGAGCTGCAGGTGGTTTCTCTCGCACCATCCCACAAAGTCCTCCACCAGGCCCCTATACTCCCCCTCCTGACCATCCCTGATACACCCCACAATAGCAGTGTCATCAGCGAACTTCTGCAGATGGTACGTATCAGAGATGTATCTGAAGTCAGAGGTGTACAGGGTGAACAGAAAAGCGGACTGTCCCATGAGGAGCCCTCGTGCTGCTCACCACCTGGTCTGAAAAACAGATATTTTGCCGCACAAATTGTCAGATAATCAACAACCCAGGAGATTAGGGGGGTTTCCACCTGCCTTTGTCTCATCTTCTCCCCCAGTATGGCGTTGAAGGCACTGGAGAAGTCAAAAAACATGACTCTCTCAGTGCTCTCAGCTACAACCAGGTGAGAGTAAGCCCTCTGGAGCCGGTAGATGACAGCATCGTCCACTCCGATGAGAGGCTGGTTGCAGGGGGTCAGTAATGGTACTGACCAGGGGTCTTGAGGTGTGAGCAGAAAGAGGAAAAGAGGAGGCCCCCATACACGCTGATTCAAGGGTGGTTTCATGAACACCAAGATTAAGTCAAAAACCTTCCGAGGCCTCCTCAATCACCAGATCTAAGCATCACTGAAGTTTAGTCTTCGTGTGGAATGTAGAGTGCAGAGTAGATTTCCACCTCCGTTATCTCTCAAGGAATTGGAGGCTTTCCATCTAGAAGAATCTAAGACTGTCAAAGATTTCACAAGAAACTGTTCAGTCTGTCTTATTAATAAATAGTTATATACTGCATATTATATGTACCTTTTGTATTTAAACCTCAATGCAATTCCTCACTATTAACTTTTTTCAATATCCTCCTTCCCTATCATGTACCCTACATGGAGGATTTCATGGAATAGTAAGAATTACCCAGATGTGACCTCACATCCATTCAGACCATGCCAACTAGGCCCATGTCCTGACACTGGCGTTTCCTGGGTCGCTGGTACACGCTTGCTGGCCCTTCCCTGCCAGATCTCACCAAAGTGAATCCTAGCACTTTAAAATCATAATCATCGAGAAGAGCAAAGTCCAAGTCACTCACTGCATTAAAGCACACACTTACAATAAAACTGGCCAACCATAGGATAGGTTCCACCTGAAGAATCTCACGGTTTCTTCCTTCACATGCCACTAAAAGAGTTTCTCTGTGCCACTGTGACCCTGGGCTTGCTCGCGTGGGTGGGAGGGGGTAGAAGTCTGGGGCGTCTTCTCATGCGCTACCTGGTAGCACATGCAAATGCACATAATTTAGCTAAATGCTCAATCATAAAAATATATATTTATGGAGATCGTATGGAAGATGCAAGAGGCATGCAGACGAGAGCGTAATTGATAAAGAAGTGTGGAATAATCCTCCAGTGCACCCCTCCGTGCCAGACTAATTAACCAGCCCGAGTCAGGGGACCGCCTACCATGGCTCCCGCCCCCACCCCCCACCAGCTTCCGTAACACCCGCTGATGTCCGTTTTAATTCCCCTCGCTGTTAAATAATTCCCTCTTGGGTTTACGCACACAAGCAGGCCGAGCCCAACCTCACAGGCAGCGCAGGTGTTTATCGGACTGGAGAACCTGCGGAGAGACCCCCCCCACGTGGGAGCACCCCACCAGCCCCCGGCACGCTCTTCGAGATCAATCCGCACCTTGTGAAATTATACACAGCCCTTTTCAATTAAACCTCCGAGGGTCTGCGTATGCAGGGCTCACCGCGCCAAACAGGAAAAGGAGGATGTTCACCGTGACCTTTCCAGTAAAAACCTCAGTACCGCACAAAGCACCAGCCACTGAAAGTTCATTTGCCAGCCACGTGCCGGGGATATTTTGAAGACCAATTAGCCTGGTAATAGCTGGATGCCAAACCCTAATGCTGTCTGATTATGTCGCAGAAGTGAGCAGGGCAGGGCCGATCTTATTCACACACTACAAAATCTGGCGATTAGCATTACGATAACCACCATCGTTTCCAATAATTGACAATCATAAACTGTAATTTTTTAGAGACCCCAAGTAGTTCAGACCTACAGCAGCTGCTGAAGAAAACATCTGCCATATGTTCTCACCAAGTTAAATTAACTGTGATGAAAACACAAGCATTACAATACCCCCTAAAGAGATATAATTCTACATTATTAGTCCTGCCCCCCCTAGCCTCCAGCATAACTTATATACTCCCACAATGCACTGCTGCCAGGGACTAAATTAATCCTGGCGGAAATTCACCAATGACGCCCCTAGAGGAGACCCAAGTTTGCGATCACCTTAAATCATCTCTGTGGAATAAGCAGGAGAGTTATCCAATGGGGACCAAAATATGCCATAATACCCTCGTTTCTGGTACCCTCCACACTTCCTGCAGAAGTTCAGCAAAGCTACACATACTCGCCTAGTTAGGAGTAGCTGATATTGGTCAAGGGTTGGAACAAAACCAGCCCGATCCCTGTTCCACGATCCCATCCACCATTCCACATCAGAAACGGCTCAAGAATATTTGCTGCACTTGGCTGACTGAGTCCTTAAGCTTTGAAGTTTTGCATTGGTAGAGCAATTACAGCCCCTTTTTTCACCACTAATCTAACTTGCCTGCAGAGGGGAATACTTGTCCCAGAAGCACGGGGCTACCTCGCCCCTCCTAGCCAACAGATTTGCGAAATAATTAAAGTCATCACCTCCAGCTTTTCCGGTATAATTTTCAACTTCTGCGTTGAGGGGATAATTTATGTGCTTTTTTAAGGATAATGCTTGCACTTGGAGGGTTTTTAAATCAACCATTTTGCGCGGCTCTCATCACTCCAGACAACTTAAAAGAACCTGAACACAGTTTTCAAGGCCTTGTAACAGCCTTTGAATCACACTGAACGCTCGTAAACACTTCTTTATTGCCGGAAAGACTTGCCAGAACACAATGTCGGTCATTTAACAATTTGATCCAAAAAAAGAATAACCTTACAGGATAAATGCCTGTAAAAGGATGGCTTGTCACCCACTGAAATGAAATACAACTGAAATAAAAAACTTGGAATCAAACTTGACATTTTGTCTTTAATTAAAGGTTTAACTCATTCTTACTCTTTGCACTTTTCCTCTACTGTGTAACCCAGAGCAGGGGAAAAACAGCCGAACGGTTTTAATAACACTACGTTATATAAATGCCAGCACATAAAAACCATGCGACGTCCCGCCGGCGATGCTACCAAATTGATTTCTAGGAAAATCGCTATCCTACAGACTGAAAAAAAAAAAAAAAAAAAAAAAAAAACCAATATGATCCATTTGCAGGTTTATACATCGGGGGGAGGGGGGAGAAGAAAAGAAAAATTAGCATGGAAGAAAGGGGGACAGCAGGTCTTTAAGGCTGAAAGTTATAAATTATGTACCCGTACTGGACCTGGGAGGTGCTAAACAAAATAAAGGCCTAAAAGCAGTCTTTTCTGACAAAGGTGACATTAAGGTGTTAGGCAAGACACAGCGGGAGCAAATAAAAAAAAAAAAGTTTTTTTTTTTTCTTTTTTTCTTTTTCTTAAACAGTGCAACTAGTCTGGCTTCAGATTCATCTCTGGTGCTGCTCAGACACAGAAAAACAAACAGTCCCACACTTCTGATACGCCAGGAGTAGCACCTTAAAACTGACCCTTACAACCAATCAGGCTAACATACAACCATGCCAGTACTTTAAAGGGGAACTGTGAAAGCAACATTTTGACATAGCTTAAAATAATACACCGTTGCTTTTTTGGCAAGCAACTGACTTTTGCACTAGTTCAGGGCTGTCCAGCTCTTACTGATAAATGTGCAGCTTATTCCCTAAATAAGCCTTAGTGAATGACAGGTGTGGGTTTCAGATTTGAAAATGGACACCTTAGCGAACTGCTCAGCGCCATGTTTTTCCTTGTATGTTTCTTATACTGAGATAAAATGAATCCTTTTTTTTGCTTTTTTTTTTTTTTAAGTAACCGCACAAACTAACAGTAAAAAATTTCCGAATGTGGTTCAGAAGTACATGTCCTGAAACAGATTCTGACCCATCTGAATGTAGGCCTCCTTCTCCTGCGTGCTCATCTGTTCCACCAGCTCCGGGCGCTGGCTGACCTCACGGTACGGGAAGGACCTTCCCCCCACCAGAACCATGGGTTCGTCCTCCCCGACCTCCTCGAACTCCTCGTCTTCGTCGTCGTCGTCTTCCTCCTGCCTCTGGCCGCGCACCGCGCTGTGGGCCGGCAGGCGCGGCGGGGAGTCCTCATCTGATTCGCTGGTGTCGCTCTCAGAGTCGCTGGCGTTGGCCGGTGGCAGGTGTCCCCCGCCCACGGCTCCGCCCACAGCGGCGGCAGTCACGCCCCTCTTCTCGTGGATCAGCAGGGCGCGCATCACTTCCTCATTCTCGTCTAACTGCGAATCATGGCCAGCCTCTCCCTCCAGTAGCCCGGGTGCGTCCTCCCCAGCTGCGGAAGCATAAAACGCCACATTTAGCCACGTTAGCCTCTCAGAGGACCGGGACTCAAGTGCGTTTAAACTAAAAAAAGATTCATATTTATGCAAGAAACGTATTACTAAATTGACTTTTAGAGCAAAGGGTCCAGGGTTAGGTTTAAAATGGCTGTGAACAATGATCAAAGCAGTCATGCAAAAAGACGTTGACTATGCAGTATTCCAATACGAAGGCCGATTCCATTAAACTGATGAGAATGAGCGAGGGTCTCATAGGACACCATTAGTGAGAGATTAAAAGTCAAGGAGGATAAGGGTTGGCGTCGACAGCGAGTGGCGGGAGGGCGAGCCTTACGGTTCTTGAGGCTGTCGGCCTCGCTGTAGGCCCCCTGGACAGTGCTTTCCGTCAGCCACACAGGCCTCTCCCGGGGGGCCTTGCCCTCGGCGGCCTGCCGCCGCTGGTCCTCGTGCTCCTCCATGCTGATGACCACGTTCTGGGTGTAGAGGTCTGCGTAGGTCGAGCTCTTGGAGGACCAGGCCTCCCGCTGGGGCCCGCCTGCTCCTGAGGCCGCCTGCGCCGCACGCTCCCGGCTGCGATCAGAGGGTAGGGGAGGAATAGGAAGGAGAGAGAGAGAAGGAGATCATCACATCAAATGGGTTCAAAGTTAAGCTCAATGTACACTTCAAAACATGACGATCGGCCAATTAGTCCAGCCAAACCTCAACAGCAGAAAGAATGTGTCAGTAAAATTGATCAAATCTGCACAAAGTGCCTGAATGCTGATAAGAGAGTGGTGCGTGCTGATGTCGATGAGAGCCACGTGCCAAACGAACAGAAGTGAAAAGCCTAGCCTCGAGAACATAAAAATAGTAGCACGTGACATCACAGTTGTGTGCACCTACTGCTGTCGGTTGCAAGAGAAGAAAATCGGATGATCTCGATGCTAATGTTTATTAGAATGCAGTTATCTTAGTTCTTGCACATGTGCCATTTTGCTGTCACAAAACGTAGCTTTTACCAGGGGACTAATATGATCAGACTGGCTAATTGTGTTTAGAAACAATATTCCAGCAGTAGGAAAATCTATGGCTACATATTTACGTTAGCAATGTCAAAATTAGTTAAAAAAAAAAGTTATTATAGAAAGCTAGTCTGCAAGATAGCCGTTGCATCTTGAGGTACCACTAAATGTTAAGTCTGGGATAGCTAGCAACAATATGCTAGCTAATAATCGTGTGGTTTTCTAATGACACAGCAATGAAAAAAACGGGCAGAAGCTGGCACCTCTGCGTGTGTATAACTAGCGACTAGATGATTCTAGAAGTGCACGCTAGGGGCTTTGGGAAGTTCTGACCTTTGTTTGAGTGCGGGGATCTCGGCAGGTTCTGGCTCCAGCAGGTCGTGGGAGAGGTTGACGTCCTCCGTCTCCCTGAGCAACACGTAGATGGGCTCGATCTGCTCGTTGAAGCGGGCCACGAGCGTCCTCGCATCCTTCTTGGGCAGGGCCGACTCATCCTCTTCCACTTCTGTCTGACAAAACGTGCAGCGGAACGTCCCTGAGCACGCGAGAGAGAGAGAGAGAGAGATAGTCGAGGGGTAAGCTTCAGAGGGGTGGTGGGTTCGACAAGCGAGGGAGATTAGAGGGGAGGAGGAGCACATGACAGGCTTTTGATGGGAAGGGTGATAAGGCAGAGGTGGTGAGAAGTGCAGGTTTTGGGAAGAGGGTGACCGAATGTTATCATGGTGAGTTGTTTGGGACAGGAGTGATTGAGGGTTTGAAGGGCAGCGGGTGGAGGGTATACCATGAGGTGTCTGGGACGAGAGCGACCGGGGGGGTGGGATCAGAGACACAAGAGAGTGTGAGGCCTTTGGAGAGAAGCATTACCATTTTAGTGTTTAATATGTTGCTGGGATGAACTTGTAATCAATAATGAATCAATACATGAATTATATATAATATGTGGCAGGAGCCCCTGTAGAGTTTGCCTTGAATTAATAGCACTCCAGAGCATAGAGTCTCCCTGACTGAGGTTAGAAAAAGGAGTCCTGTCAGCCCGTATGAAGGTCTGTTTGTATGCAGTGAGTGCGATTAGTGTGCAGTGAATCCATCACCCAGTGTGAAAATAAATAGGAAAGGGGTTTGCTGCAGAGGCCAGGTCTTCTTCCTTTCCACCAACAGGTACTGAATGGGAGGGGCTTTTATAATGGGACCAAAGCAGCTTCTAAATTCAGGCTTTTACAGTACATTTAAAGAGAAGATTTCAATTGCTCGAGTAAAGTTAAATCAGATGTACAACAACATTGATAGGAATCTGTTACATATTGCCGTTGAATACTAGGCATTTGTTTTGAGAACATACACCTTTGTCAGCGATGACCATTAGCCATCCTCGCCCATACTTTCCAGTAGACACTATAAATTCAGACAGGTAGCATTCTCCTGGCATCCGGCAAAACCCAGATTCATCCATTGGACTGCCAGATGGGGAAAGTGTGATTCATCCCTCCGATGGCACAAACTTTACACCACTCCAGCACTCCAGCTTGGCATAGCGCATGGCGATCTTAGGCTTGTGTGCCACTGCCCAGCCGTGAAAACCCATTTCAAGAAGCTCCCCGTGAACGCTTCTCGGGCCGACGTTGCCAGAGGCAGAGAGCGGAGAGTGTTGCGACCGATGACAAATTCACTATAGCCCTCGGTGATGCCGTTCTGCGAGCTTGTGTGGTCTACCCCTTTGTTGCTGCGCTGCTGTTGCTTCTCGATGTTCCCACTAACCAATAAAAACACTGACAGTTGACCGGGGCAGCTCTAGCAGGGCAGAAATATGATGAACAGACTTGTTGGAAAGGTGGCGGGCCGTTCAACTGCCGACGTTTGTCTATGGAGATTGCATAGCCGTGTGCTCGATTTTATACACCCGTCAGCACTGGGTATGGCTGAAGTTGCCAAATCCTCCAATTCGTAGGCGTCTACATACATGTAGTGTATGTCCAGGTAGTACCCCGATTTGGATATGGAAGTACTTTAATTCATTCTTAGACGATATTCAACCCATTTTATTTTCCAAGTTTAAGTATCGATACATATATTTGTGGATTTGATCGCTCTAATGAGACCCAAACATGAGATCTAAAAATACTGGCTAAGCATACATTGCCTCCCCCCTCATGAGATTACCTGCCTCCAAAACAAACAAAGCAGACAAAGAAAAGCTGACTAGCAGAAACGGCAAGGTTCATTTTGCCAGGTACGTTGGTTTCCTGGGTCTATTCCCTGCTCTGTGAAATATTGGCAGCCCAGAAAAGATGGAGCTTCAGGCATGACCTCGTATCAGCCCCCTGCGAGTCACATTTCGGTGCATTTCAAAACAAACGTCCCACAGAGAGACCTTCTTTTGGACCTGGATGATAGATCTTATAAATGAAAAGCTCCTCAAAGCCCAGTTCTCAGAATCCTTGAAGCTATACGAGGCTAGAGGGACCGAACACAAGAGGCCAAGAACATTTTATTCTTTGGAAGAAGTTCTGGAAGAAGAGTGGAAAACCATTTCATGAGAGTTAGCGAAGTTATCAGTCTCTCTAGAAAATATTTAGTGGGTTAGGGTAAAGTAGACCAACTCACCGTTTTTATATAGAAGGAATATTGCGTTTATTTGAATATAATTTTCCCCCCTGAAGTTGTAGCTGCATCTGAAGCAAAAAACCAATACAAAATCCCCATGCATCCGAAAAACAGTCACAGACTCAAACCATGACCATCAAATGATTTTAGGAACGGCCACCAAATGGATGATTGTTTATGACCGTATTTCTGTTTTTTATCCAGCGTCTACATTTAACCTTTATACATCTGTGCACTCATAGAGGCTTTAACTGGGCCTAGCAAGCCCAAAAGGAGTCGTTGTACTGTGCGAAAGTGGTTACAGAAGCACAACAGAGGTGTTTCGGGTAAGACATAATTAAACGCACACACAAACACGCGCGTTCCGCTCACCCAAAAACAGCAATACCCTTTGAGCCAACTGTCAGCCAGCAAGGCAAATTCGTTAATTTAAGCCCACGTGTCTGCGAGGTATTGTTAAACATGGAGTAATTACATTTTACAGAATGGTGGGGAGGACGGGTGCTCATTCCCCGTGTAAAATCTCACCCTCAGCAAAGGAGGGGATAACAGAACTCATGCTTCAGCGGCACTGCGTGCCCCAAAATTAACCTTAGTCTGGGGCTGAGAAATTCACACGTGCCAGGAATGGCCCACATCGAGGGATTCCTGCTGGAGAGCGGAGGAGCAAATGAGACATCAGATCGGAGTCAGAGTCCCGATGCAGGACAGAGAGGGGGGTCTATTAATACCTGGCCCCAAATTAGCATACAACGGTTACGTGGGAGCTCAAAAGGCACGTTAAAAGCAATCGGTCTTTGTGTCAGCGTGCACGTTACCCCAGGCCCTTGCCTCAGCAGCTGACCTCAGTGGAACGCATGGAGGTGTGTGCTGAATCATCGGAACACCGCTGCACCCTTTCCCTGGCCACGGTTTCTGCTGCAGTCTTATGGGACAGCGAGAGTGGCAGTCCATGGCACCGAAAGCCACTGCGCTATTTTAAATCGATTGCTGATGACACGAGAAAAACTATTACCAAGAGCAAAAACACACAAAAGGCAAGACCCAACCAGAGCTCTTTAGCCAACGCGCCGTCTTCTCCTGCGACATTCTTCTGCTTCTGCTTCTTCCTCCACCGCTGTACACCAGGCTTTCCTGAAGAACTGGAACAGCAAGGCCACCCCGTACAGAACAGACAGGGGTGCAGAAGTGGGCTTCAATCCGCGGCGTGATGGTGAGACCCTGGAACCAGCAGCCGCTCCATCTGCGGTCACGGCGGACGAGCTGCCGTACCGCCGCCTGCAGGAGACTCAGACGGGAGGCCGTATCCCTGCTCCCTCCCAAGACTCAAACACCCAGTCAGCTATTACCAGTCGTGGAAGGGAAAGCAGGCTCAGGCAACAGTCCGCAGAGCACCGCGGGCCTCGACGGGCTTCAGGTTTACATTCTGCCAAGTTGGTTTCTTACACACATACAGATGTGGCCAAATTTGTTGGGACCCTTACTGCTCATTGAAATAACGCTTCATTCCTCCTGACAAGTGATAAAATTAAGCCACTGCATAATGTATACTGTGGTGCGGGAACGGGAGTCCCCGCCCCTGCACGCACCCTGACAATACCGCTAGAGGTCACCTGCCTTCACCAGAGGAGGCCTCAGCACCATGGACAGCGCCTGCCTAAGCCTTCAGCCGTTCAGCACCACCCCTTCGCACTCAAGCCTGGACAGGGCCTCACATTCAATTAGGCAGCCAATTACCCTGGGGAAGAGGAACAGCTGCAGGCTGTTCCCATAATTGGCTGCCTTCCTACAAAAGGGCCCTCCAGCACACATTGAGGGAGTCAGCAAGTTAACTGGAAAAGCTGTGTTCTGTTTCAGACTCAACGGAGGAAGAGGCCCTGCGGCCAAGACAAGGACCCCAGCCATCCGAGACACCCTCAGCTTTGCCCCAATCCGACCGGCAAGAGAGTAGATTCCACGTAGCCACCGTAAACCTTCATTCCCCTCCTTTTGTTGTGGCAAAATAAACCTCCTTTTGTCCCAACCCTTGGGTTGTCCGCCCCGTCAGTGCCCCGACTGGAGCTGCAATACTTGCATGCCTTTGGTATGTCACAGAATAAAGCACAGAAGCTGTGAAAAGAGTGTAATTATTGCTCATTCTACAAAGATATTCTAAAGTGGCCTGGACACATTTGTTGGTTCCCCTTAGAAAAGATAATAAATAATAGGATTATAGTGATATTCCAAACTAATTAGTTTCTTTAATTAGTATCACACACAATCTTGTCATCAGTCATTCAGCCGATTTAAATGGAGGAAAGTAGTCATTTGGTATCATTGTGCGCACCACACTGAACATGGACCAGAGAACGTAAAGGAGAGAGTTGTCTGAGGGGATCAGAAAGAAAATAATAGACAAGCATGGTAAAGGTAAAGGCTACAAGACTATACTCCAAGCAGCTTGATGTTCCTGTGACAACAGTTGGAAATATTAAGAAGTTCAAGGTCCATTGAACTGTAGCTAACCTCCCTGGGCGCTGCCGCAAGATGAAAATCGACCCCAGATTGAACAGAAGGATAGGTCGGATGGCAGAAAAAGAACCAAGGATAACTTCCAAAGAGACACAAGCTGAACTCAAAAGGTGAAGGTACGTCAGTTTCTGATCGCACCATCCGTCGCGAAAGTGGCCTCCATGGAAGAAGACCCAGGAGGACTTCACGGTTGAAAGAAAAACATTTTAAAAGCCAGACTGGAATTTGCTGAAATGCATATTGACAAGCCACAATCCTCATGGGGAATGTCCTTTGGACAGATGAGTCAAAACTGGAGCTTTTTGGCAAGTCACATCAGCTCTTTGTTCGCAGACAAAAACGTGAAGCTTTCAAAGAAAATAACACCATACCAACACTGAAACATGGAGGAGGCTCAGTTATGTTTTGGGGCTGCTTTTCAGCGCCTGGCATAGGGTGCATTGAATCTGTACATGGGAACAATGAAATCTCGAGACTATCAAGGCATTCTAGAGCAAAACGAACTGCACCAAGTCTGAAAGCTCTGTCTCAGTCGCAGGTCATGGGTCCTCCAACAGGATAATGACACAAAACACACAGCTAAAAGCACCCAAGAATAGATAAGAACAAAACATTGGAACTTCAATGAGTCCTGATCTGAATCGCATCGAACATCTAAGGAAAGAGCTGAAACTTGCAATCTAGTGATGCACCCATCAAACCTGAGACGGCTGGGGCAGAGCGGGCCAAACTACCTGTTAACAACTGCAGAAGTCTCATTGAGAGCTACACACAAAACGTTTGATTGCAGTGATTGCCTCTAAAGGTTGCGCAAGAAAATATTAGGTTGAGGGTCCCATCGTTTTTGTCCCTGCCATTTTCACTCGTTTTATTATTTACAATATTATGTTGAAAAACAAAAACAAAAGCTTCGTTTTATGTGGAGGGGTGCCAACAAAACCAACGTCTGTATTTCTTTCCATTTCAAGGAAGAGAAAAAAAAAAGGTACTCGATTGACCCAACCTATTACAGCATTATCGTTCCTCGTTAGGAATGATATGAAGATGGAGAAGGGCCTTTGCCGTCCCTTTTTGATCAGGCATTGAAAAGGTGTGTCTGACAGCTGTCTCCACTGTTTGGAAGCAATGCTAGGTTATTTTAATTCTTTCCCCCCCCCAAGCCCAAAGCGTTCATTTCAAATCAAGAACAGCCCTCCCGCCCCCTTAATAACAGTCACCACTCCGAACGTTCAACACATTTGACAAGGGTGTTGCAGTGCTGACGCAAACGCAGGTGCTGGAGACCACCTCGGGTGACGGGCCTTGCACTGCCAACAGGGACTGATCCAGAGAGCTTGTGTTGTAGTCTTGCCAGATGTAACATCAAAATAAAAATAGGCATGCATTTTCTCTCCGTTTACCACTTTACTGTGCAAGGGAGCCCTGGACTGCCAATGGAGCTCACTAAATCTGTCCATCCACTCATCAATGAATCAATCTGCCAGCTTGACCAAGACCTCAAGCCTCGTTCAATATCCCCTTGTAAGGTCATCGACTGGAAGCCAGAAATTCCCTGGATTTGTGTCGACCGCCGATCTTATTCGGACTTAAGGGCTTTATTATCAAACAATCTTTAACAAAAGCAAACACAATCACTTCTGTGACAAAGCGACCACTCCCTATTTCTCACTAGACAGCTTCTGCCTGCTTTAAAATACAAGCCACGCAGCAAGACTCCCGTCAGTGCTCTGCAAAAACTACACCAGGGAGGCTTGAGGGTCCAACTAAGTGGTCGTCTGGAGTATGCTAAAACACAAGGGGGGGGGGGGGGGGGAAACCCACCATCCACACGTTTTAAAAACAGAACTTGCATGACCGGTGCCCCCCCGGGAAAAGCACACCCCAGCCTGCCCCTCGGCCCGGGGCCACCCCCACACGGGCACTGCGGGAC
>JAOYSI010029686.1:18670-38283 GCA_025775065.1 Hiodon alosoides
CAGGTGCACTGCCGTGGATGTGACGACATCCGTGCCTGGTGAGGTGAACTCGTGGAAATGCAAAACAACTCCGTCGCTCTGTCTGGTGAGAAAGGAACGCAGAGTGAGGGAAGAACCACAAACGAGCTGCTGAGGAAATGCAAAAGAAGGGGCACGGACGGCTCGCCAGCGGAGAGGCTGGGAAAAGATAACCGACAGACAGCTGATGTTGGTAGGGGGTTTCTTCTGATTACACCTGCCGTTTAATCATGTTCAAAACACCTTCCCTTAGACACAGTAAATCAACACTGGTACAGCATCGCTAAGGCAATCGCTTCATGAATGGGACAAGACAGCAACACACAATCTCTGCGAACCGCAAGGATCTAGCATACATAAAAGAACAGGCCGGCCAAAACCGCTGCCATTCATACAGTGATAGGCAGGGCCAGGACTGCGAGGTAGGCCTTGATTCAAATGCAAATGTGACGGTAGAGCTTAGCCCTTTCCTGTTCACCCTAAATTCATCTTCAGGAAAACTTTTTTTGATCGTGTGACAGCTGTTAATTTAAATGGATTACAAGAAGGAAATTCTCATCTGGGTGTCTGAAACCGGGTATTTCAACCCCTAGTAAAATGAATCTTTGGACACTTCTGACAGCTAGACAAAAGCCGTTTAGATAAGGCCAACACTATTCGCATTGTGAGGCTGTGATGCAATATATTTGTATTCTTGGACACCAAGACACAATAACCGGGAATGTGCCACTGCTCAGTGAGGGCAGGGGGGCACAATGGTGCCGATTCTATGGCTCCAGATGGGGGGGGGTTACTGTCCAGTTATTACATATCCAGACACACAATGGACTCAGTGACAAACCCCGCTCTAAAACTGGATGGGCAGAGAGAGTCAGTCAGAATGTTTTTTAACCACTCTATAAACGCTGCCTATACTCCCTAGAAAAAAACAGAGGAGCGCCCTGGTGGAACTATATAGCTTGAACTTATCTTAAATAAGCACTGAGAGAAAATAAACGTAATCAAAGGCTGCAACGGGATTCACGTGGGAAGCAGATCACCAGTTGAATATGCTTATTCATCCGGAGGAGAAGGGTATGTGCAGTGCTGACGTTGCGAGGTCCATTCTCGCAGGTGCCAGTTCAATATCTGGTCACAGCTCCAGGGACAGCTGCCACCTGTGCACGCTCGCTCGCTTGCTCTCTCTCTCTCTCTCCGCCCCGACACAGCAACTGCACACTGAAGGAACCGGTGGTAAACAAATGGCAACAAAAAAAATAAATTTCCCTTCGGAAACTGCGGTCACACGGACACCGCTAGCTGGTGACGCTCTGCCCACACGCCCCGATTGCGTATACACTGAAAACCTGACAATAGGGCAACTCTGACACTTCCTTGGGGTTTGTCTGGGGTCTGCGATCAAATGAAAGACTTTGAGACAGCTGTTAAAAAAAATCCAGGGAATTATTTTTGACTTGAAAGTGGGGAAGCCCAGGTAGGCAACTTCCCCTACACAGAAACAATCAGAATCTCACCTGACTTACTTTAAATCGAACTGTGTCACTAATAGTATCGCCAAAGAGATCATTCTTCTTACCTATTGCATTATAATTTTCACCACTTTAATTCTAAAATGACTTAATATTTCCTTTGGGTAATTGCACAGTGTCCCAGGACACTGGCGTTTAATGGAAATAACTTCCAAGACAGTAAATGCTTAATAGGCCTAAAATCTCAAATACGAAATGTGAATTACTTAATAAATTAGGTATCTAACAACCTCTTATTAAAATACTAAGCAAAATAGGAATTCAACATTACAGGGAAAAATAATATGGGCTTTTAAAAGTGCTAAGTAAAACTCTAAATCCAAATCTATTAGGCAATTACATTTGTTTCATGGATATTTCTACCAATCCAAACTTCAAAATACAGAACAGGCAGTAAAGAAAATTATTGGAAAAATAATGGATATCACATAACGTCTATTGATTGTGATATAAATTTCTACCTTACCAAGGATCCATTAGCAGTGGGCTTTTGAATATGTGATTAGCGGGCGGGTCAAAGTTTTGTTGATTTTTCCTAAGGGTCAAAGTACATTCAGTATCATATTTAAGATCAATCCGAGTTATTTGTAAAGGAAATACATATCTGGTTAAAAGTAAAAGGTAACCTGATAGTGTGGCTCATATCTGACTCTTAAGCCTCACCTCTGCAAAGCGCTGGTGCAGTGACCCGACCCCCCAAAATAAAAGAATTTGAAGGAAGCATGACGCTGGAGCTTAGGCAGGGCAAAATGAAGTTTCAAAGACAATAAAATCGTGTATATTCTTCATTTATATACTGGTTTACACATACGAGGCTTGTAAGACTTTAAAAAATCGTTTTGTACAGATGTCTTCCTATAATCTATAATGCATAACCAGTAATACCGTTAGAAAAGATATTATATGATCTACCAATACGGTGGGTACATTCGATTACAAACTATTAACTGACTCGTCTCGTTATAGCCAACATTACATTCAAATAGTTAATGGGCTGTTCTCGACTCATTCGAACAATCACAAATTCATATCAAGTCGCCGATAAGGCCTTTGTTTTTGTTGACGCAGAAATGTCATCACCATCAACTGTTAGTACCCTTCAAATTACTTTATGCATAGGAAAGTATGGATTGCCACCTACATCAAGGTGGTCGTATTTTTTCGGCTCACTACAGTATATACATTTCCGGTATATTTATCTGGTGCTACAGCTAGAGAGCTTGTTAATACAAGCGCGGAAAACAATGAAATGAGAAACGAAAACATTAAACGAGATAAAAACTAGTTTGAATTTAAATTGACAACCGGCTAAGTGGACAGATGACGGTTCGCATTAGTCGGAGAAATACATAACATAGCAGTCAACGGAGCACAGCAAGGCCATAACAAATCTTTGCTACCACGCTGTAAACACCACTTGCTAAGCCTGTGCGCGTTGACACTGACAGCTGAATATTAGCAAGCTAGTCCCACCTTCCACCTGCCCAATTACTATCAAAGTACTTCGCCAGATAATATAAATTCTAAACCAAAGAACGGCAGGAAAAACACTTAAAGCAACCAGAACAGCTGACACTTACCCCTCTTAACGGCCTCATCATACGAGAGGAAACCTATCCTTGACTCTTTGGCCCCCATGCTGCCCTCATTTCACAGCAATGTGAAAAATATTGAATATACGACCGGTGCCTGTTGCCTTTTCCGTTTATTGTGTGATCGTTCCCAACCCCCCTGTGGCCTCAGTGTTTTCACCGAATGACGCTTCTCTTCGCCGACGCCTCCATACTTAGTCACATGACCAAAGCTCGGGCAGGTCACCTGATGGAGGAAAGAGGAACAATAAAATAAATGTGCTCCTGCATTTTAAGCTGCGAGAAAGCTTTGCTGACACACCGGTGTCTCCGTCGATGTTCTGAAATTCCCTTTTTTTATGAGTGTATTAGAGTGGATCGCCACAGAGACGTAGCTATAAAAACAAGGCACTTAATTGTGGAAAAACCATTAAAACATATATTTTTGTTAAAGATTTTAACTTTTTTTCAAAGGTATAAGATTAGGACAAAAGACAGAACAAGCATTAATACCAATTGTTTAAAAAGCTTAGTTCTTCAACCATCTCTAAAATATCAGGTTTATATTTTAATTATGAAAATAAACACACACACACAGTGATTTATATCTGTATACGTATGGATTACCATTATTTTTGGAATTGAGTCGTTGATGCCCTCCAGTGGGTATTAGTGTCGGCCAAATGTGCAGATGTTCATGCCTCAGATCATCTCCCATGTATAAATTGTCTTATCAAACAGTATCTTATAATCACCTTGTATCTGGTAAGCTTCTAACTTAACACGTTTCTCTTTATTTGTTGGCCAAGCCTTAAAACAGCAATTAAAAGCGAATGTTATAGATTACTATTAGATTTGTCCAAAGACCATATACAAGTAACATGTTCTTGGATGCTCGGTTTAAAACAATGAAATGTGCAAATAATCAGGAGAATAGGTCAATATACTTGTGTTTTACTAAATTGGAACCCATTAAAACCTACTAGTAATCCAAGTTTTCGATACCTCTTCGAATCCTCCTGGCGATTATCGCGGTACACAACCAGGTTTTAAAGCTACTCTTGTTTAGGTTTATATAATCCATGTGAGACTATGAGGGTAGCTAGTTCCATATCGAATCAATTTAATGAAAGAAGAACGTTTATATTATATTATCATATAAAAATCATTATATTAATAATCTATATAACAGTACTGCATTCCACTTAACCACAAAGATGAATGATTTTATTTTAAGGGATGTCAAAGGGTCAATTATTTGGTGGTATTTTAATTTTTCAATGTTATTTAATGTGGAAATATTTGTTATATATATGACAACACAAGTCACAGTACAGATTTAACGTGGCACAACACACGTTAATTGGTTTTCCACTAAAAATTAAAGCATTAAGAAAAGAATATCGTGTTTTAACAAAATGATAAATACCTTTGCTTATGTTAATTACATTACTCTGTTACGTCCTACATTAGCATAATATGCCTTTACAGGTTCAGAATAAACGGGTTAAAACGAGTTAAATTCTAATGGCAATCAGGGTAAAAGTGACATTATTGGGAGTTAACAGACAAAAACAGCCAAGCGGGCCGCGATCCGCCATTTTCTGAAAACCTGCACAGCAAGATTAATTTTAAATTAAATAATAAGGAGTCAGCATAAACCGAGTCTCGCGATACTCACCTTCTTATTTGGTGTCGCTAACAACAGCTATACCAAATAAGAAGGTGATTTGCCTGAGCTGTATAGTCATCAAGGAATGATGTCTTAAGTACACCGTTGTCGAGTTAAAAACAGATAGCTTAAAGAATAATGTACTTCAGTTTAAAAACCGGAAAAAAACACCCCGACTGAGTGAAGGGAACAGGGAACTGATGAAATACTGAAATGGGACTGGAGGTTTTGCTATACGTGCCCAATGTCATAGGTAAGATAAAATGGGATGACTGATATCAGTGGATAATGTAGCAGTAGAAATATCACATACTTATTTTATATTTAAAAAAATATCACCACATAAACATAAAAAACACCCTCAATGTTTCATTTTCACAGGTTACATCCGGGTCGTGTTGATACTAGTCGCTTGGGGCGGTTTCCACAATTCCGTGGTTTTTGTCACCTTCTACGTCACTTCCGTATTACTTGACGGTAAAGAAAATAATCGGAATTCACGAAGCGATATTAACACCTGTATATACATGTTTAGTTTTTAACCTTCTAGAGTTAACTGTATACATTGACAAAAAAGAATAGTCAATTAGTTGCTGTATTAAACCAAGCGGAATTATAACCATATACTCTGTTTACGTTGTACAATCTTGCTTTCAGTGGTGATTAAGTTTTTTTTTTTCTCAGAACGACCAGAATATACTTAAGTAATTCCGAAGTAATTGATATACGTTGATGTTCGTTGATGTACGATAATTGCGTCCCCTCCCTGGTTCCATCTGCTGGTAGAATGAATAACAACATGTCTCTTGTTTATCACTGAAGTTCCATCTTTCCGAATTTGTGCTGGTCAGTCTTGTATTGGCCACTTCAGTTTTCTAACATTTTAGTTCCATGTGTTTCAGGATTAGATGGTATGGTGGCTCGGCGACTACACCAGACTTCAGACTTCGGAGCCTGGCTGGACGTGGTAGTGGACAATTTCGGTCGCAGTATGGTGTGGAGCATGCTATTCGAGGCACGTTGACATGCAAATACACATTCCAACTTTGTGAATATTCCGTGTACCACAATAGGTTTTATTGAAGACATTTGCCCCACTGTGTTCCCGCAGTGGGGCTGGCTGGTCTCATCGATGGAGTGGTGTGTGTTTGTGTGCAACCACAGCGCCCTTGGCGCCCAGTGGAAAAGCTGCTACTCCGAAAGCCCCCGATGGGTGCAGGCTGTCATGGCCAATGGTGAGACACATCCGACCTTCTATTCTTTATAAAAGTTGCCCTAGTTATTCGCTACCAAATTAAAGTAAATACACCGGGTAGTAACAAAGACCTCACTGCAATACCCACCTTTAAGGTTCCTGTCACTGAACAAAGTCACTGTTTACTGGTGTGTTGTCAGGTTTTAAGACGCCCCTTGGGGTATTGGTAATCAGCGGGCTGCATGTCCTGCCCATATGGCTGTATGGCTATCAGCGGGGTGTGCTCAGCCAGCCCTTCTGCGTCCCAGCCTGGTTACAAGTCCTGGGGTTACTGCTGCTGTCTTCTGGCCGACTGCTGTGCCTCGCGGCCGAGGTAAGGGTTTCATCACCCACCGAGCAACGCGGGGGGTGGGAGGGCGTTTTCCCAAAGAGCGTGGGCGCACACTTTAAGTGACACGGCTGTCTTGTTCAGATGTGGTGCATGTGGACGCACGTCAGGTTCCTCTGCAGGGGCGACGAGCCGATGAGCAGGACCAAGTGAGGAGGCTGCGGACACTGCCCCATACGCCCCTGCCTGCACGTGGCTCCAACAGGAAGTGGAGGGCTTAGCAGGACAGGAAGTGCTTAACGTTATTTATTAAGTTATTAACTGTATTCTTCTCCCTTGGAAAGTCTACGGGTCACACAAGAAAACATGACTTTCATTATTTAAAAAAAAGGATGAAAAAAGAGAATTACAAAAATGTCTTCTGTTTACTATTTATCACAGTTTACCAAAACAAACTTATGTTATTCGAATTTTGTGACTAAGCTTTATGTGGTGCTGTTGCGTTTTCTCTTGTATGGTATCTGTGTTTCAGTAATGCGTATAACGTCATATTTATGAAAGGTTACGAGTCTTGTGAATAAACGCTGATGTATACAATAATCAAAAGCAATCATGCCTAGTAGTGCATGTTCTTTACCAGTCTGGTCTCCAAGTATAACCTGGGATTCATTAAAAAAAAATTCTCTGGTGCGTTTAAGATGTTTTTAAGTAACTGAGCTAAGTACAGAGAAAAGTCAAGATTGATTCACATGGAAATACGTTTTTGGGGTTTTGTGTAAATCAGGCCTGGTATTTTGGCATGTTGAAGGCCACCAATTTAACTCGTGGCTAGTGAAGGTGGACCGTGACAGAAATATCCACTTAATTTAGAACGATGCTCGAAGTACAGCTTGCCCAAACAGAAGGTTCCAGTTTATCTTTCAGTTTCAAATGAAAACGCACACAAGAAAGAAACTACAAAACTACGTGTCAACTCTATATTTAGCAGTTTGTTTCTTTAGCAGTAGTTACATAAATTCACAATGTTGAGCACAAACAATTCTAATATGATTTAAATGGTTAAACAATGATGGACGTTGCAGACTAATGTATGGTATCAAGGCCCTGCTGCAATGTGTACACAAATGAAGTAATTAATTAGAAGGTCGCTAGGCCTATTTGTATACGCGCTTATTGTGGCACTACTGATGGCTGTTTCAGAGTGGATACGGAGGTTTATAATGGTCTGTTCATGCTCCTGTATTTCCTCGGCTGAAAAGGCTGGGAAAAAAAAGCCTAAATCCCCAAAGTTAACATTTTATGAAAAATACAAAAATATAAGTATTACTGTGGAATCAAATTAGCAACTTCAGGCAGTCGTCCCCATGTATGTAAGCGCATGAGTTAAATCATTTTAAAACAAGTCATTTCTTGTTAGCACAACAATGGACCCTACATTTCCCCCCCATCTTTGTGAGCGCAACGGTATAATAGACATAAAATAAGAGTGAAGGTGAAATAAAACTGAGAACCAAAGACATTGGGTAAACCACAATTCATTTTGGAGAAGTACATTTTCAGCTCCCTAAGCCCACGCGACACACACAATTGTGTGTGCTGCCCTTCAACCATACGGGAAGCCTCATTCGACCAGGCGTCTGCTGTACTCTGTGAAACTCTAGAGAAACTCCACACACAGAGGGCTCCACCTTTACCGCCTTGATATGGGTCCTTACTGCCACTCAAAGACACCATCTGAGGTGGCAGGCTTGAGAATTCTATAAAGAACTCTTATGGCTGAGCGCACCGAATGCTAAAAGCTTAAGTTTTTATGGAGTAAATCACAGCTATAGTTTATTTCCTTCTTTTGTAAACAAGATCAGTGAATATTCCCTTCCTTCCCATCGACTGCCAGGACGAGAATACATTCTGTACCTACAAAACCTTGTGGGGGTTCGTGGTTTCACTGAGGCCTTCAATTACCATTTTATTTGTACACAAAACCAAAATGTAACATGTGCCAGAGACTATCATAGCATGCTAAGGTGTGTGTGTGTGTGTGTGTGTGTGTGGGGAGGGGGGGGGTCTCTTACAAAAGTAAGAGACTTTGACCTAAAAACTGACAACCTCTCTCAGCTCCCGTTGAGGTATGACATTTGTATGATTAGAGGAAAGCTGAACATTCTACACAAATGCAGGTAAGATGGTGGACCAAACCAAGTAAGGGGAAAATAAACTAATTGAACTGCTGCAGACCAGCTGTCGTTTAGAGACTTAGTTAATAGTCTTTTCCTCATAACCAGTTTACACAGCACAATTTTCAGCAGTTCAAATGTAGACCACAATTTTCTGGTACTTTCAGACAACCCCAGACAGCTTTACTTTTAACTGGTCTTGAGTGGTGCACGCACAAGTCTACAATGATTGGACATTCCTCGTTGCGTTTTTATGTTCATGAGAAACATTTTAGGTTTCCCCCCCCCCCACTACCGCCACGGCCACCCCATTCGTTTGTAGCTGTTTTACAGGACATACTAGAGAGTGCACACCAATTAAACATGGTATTTTAAATATATACCACTTGAGGTACACACAAGTCATTAAAGTAACATTCACTAAAAACCATTCAGAGCTACACCAATAAATATTTAAAGGGGGCAAAATTTAAATGTTACCAACGTTTTAAACGAGGGCTCCCGCCCTTCATAATATCAGGCCTTCCCAGGTTCAATACAAATGACTGTACAGTAGTTTACATGGTGGGATCAGGAAACCTATACTGGTGACATTGTACTGTGAAATAACACCAAAAGAAACAAAGAAGCTTCCATTTTAAAACTTTACGGTTTGCCTATTGAGTGCTTTTCATGTTGCCCCCCCAAAAAAAAAAAAATCTCAAAATCTTCTTCAATGAAAGAGAAATGCACTGGTACCGCTTTCCGTCTTCACAGCTTTATTTATGACCTTCCGCCCGTGCACATCAGTACGGGCAGACCGAGCCCTGCTCCCCCCAGCCCCGCCCCCGCCCCCGCCCCCGCGTGCTGCTGCGGCCCAGCTCGGTCACTTGCACCATGTGGACAAGATCTACAAACCAGCCGGATCAGCAGGACCAGCTTTCCCTCCACCACCTTGACATCACGTTGGGAGTCATCAGGAAATGATGGAGGCAGTCCCGAGACCTCCACGATAGGAGTGAAACGCCCCGCCCCGCCCACAGAGGGCCAGAGATTGTTCAGAGGGCCGCTTGTCGGCCGTCGTGAGGCAGTAGCTCTCTGAGGCGAAGGCTTTCTGATGCTTGGTCATGGTCAATGTGTGGTAGGGAGGTATACAGAAAGAGTAAGAACTGCAGCACCAAAGGCTGAGCGTCCATTAAGGCTAAGGCTTGGACTTCAACCAGAGCTGGGCCCAATATCACACACACAGTGAGAAAAGACCAGCAGAGGCAAAACTCACTTTTGTGAGAAATGCCAATATTGCAATTACTGCAACCACCATTGCACTGAAACCCAGGCAAGGCCAAGCATTTAAAAAAAAAAAAACAAAAAAAAATAATCCTCAACATGTAATCAAATACATTTTTGAAAATGAGAAAATGTGCATTGTGGATTGTTCGCAACCACTGTGGCTAAAGTATTATCTCTTCATTTATAAACATTGAAATATCAACTGTCAACTTGCTGAAAACCAGCATATTCTGAATTCACCCTTTGTAAATGTGTAAGTGAAAAACCCTTTTTCTCCGGGTCACAGGCAAGACTGTGGGAGGAAGGGGGCATGATACATGACCCAAATGGTCCTGCAAAGCTTTTTGGGCGTGGGGGTCCGATGTACGCTAGATCACCCACACCACAGCTGCCCGTCCTTCCTAAACCAGCATGACCTCAGGGAGACCAACCGCACCCACGCTCTCACTGCCGTCTCTCTCCCACACACACACACACACACACACCACACACACACTCTTCCAAACCAAAGGAGGTCCTTCCCAAGAGAACCCCTTCACAATAACAGGAGAGTATAATGAATACAATTTCTAACCCACTGAAATGCCAGCTAGCCGGCCAGCCACCGTTACATACCAGGAAGTCATACATCCTCACAATAAAGATCAGTCACCGTTACCCTGGTACCAGCACCGTTAAAAGAACTGGGAGACCTATTCATTTTCTCAGAGCGTGAAGTACTTTTCTGATTGGCAATGTTTTTATATTCTCTTGTAACCATTCTCTTATTTAACTATTGGCATTTACATTTATTTGGTAATAATCTGAAGATAAGATCCAGTCAGGAATTCCCTAACCGGTGTGTGAATGTTCCACAGTATCCACAGATTACAACTGCAACACATTGGTCCGATGTACTGTTGTTTTTCCTACTGGTCCGACCAAGGCATCTTCTCATACTTTGTATGAACCTTTAAACGCGACAGATGAAGAAGCAGGTGTTCGAAAAAAGAAAAGAAAACTGCTTCACAGGTGTTGAGTAAAAACATGCGTGCAGCCTAAGGTACTGTGCCAAAACATAGTCTTGCATGTTCCTGCAATCAGGCACATTCGTCCCCAACAGCGGGGACATGGCCCAGAAGACCTCCTAGCAGGTCCTCCTCCTCTCAAGCGCCAACCAAGACCCTACTTCCTCTGGCCAGAGTGCTAGACCAGACCGGGTAGCCACGCAATTCTCGCTCCATTGTAAATAACAAAGGGGTGGGCGCGGAGATGCCGTGGATTCACATGCAAAATGGAGCCAGGTTCTTCAGATGCCAAAAAAAGGGAAGAAACTAAAAAAGGTCATAGGATTTTTAAATACGGACCAAAAAATGCTATACAGGTCTGAAACGTCATGGGAAGCTTGTGGGATGCTCCGAGTCATGACATAAGAAGCGTGTCTGAGTCTCTTCCACCCGTGTTTATAGTAGAGCAGTGCAGGTGGGCAGAAGCTGCTGGTGAGGGTGGGACGTCCGGTCCAGAAGTCTCCCCTGAGCCTGCTGCCCAACCGCAGTTCCAACTCAAGGGTGCGATGTGGGCCTGACTGTCTGCGTCTAGGTGTGTGCGTATGTATGCCTTTGTAAAATTGGTTTATTTGTATAACAGTGCATGTGTGTTTGTGTGCGCATGTGTTTGTGTGTGTGTGTGTGTGTGTGTGTGTATCAGCATCTGAGGGGAATCACCCAAGGCAGGTGCGTCCAGCCCCATGACTCTGCGACAGCAGGAAGGACTGCACCACCTCCTGGGTGGCCTGGGGGCTGGTGTTGACGTCCTCCAGGGCGTCCGCTACCGCAAACTGCCGGTCCCTCAGACGGTTCCAGTTGGACAGAATGTTGTGGTACTCAAACACCTTCTCGTAGTTCCCCACCGAGTTGTACAGCTTAATCAAGCCCCTGTAATCGTACTCCAGTCCACTGTAGCCCTCTCCGAACAGCTTCTTGCCTGTTTGAGGACACAAAAAAAGACACAAACAAAAAATGACAATAGGAAACAGTAATGAATCAGAAGGGGGTAGGGGGGGGGGGGGTCACATTTTCCCTCACCGATTGCAATGGAGCGTAGGTAGAGCTTCTCAGCATCATCGTACTGGTTCATGTCGTAGTTGTAGAGGGAAGCCAGATGGCCCACAGACAGCGCCACCTCGTAGTCCTCCTGACCCAGCAGCTGCTCTTTTATCTGGATCGCCTTGATGTGCATCTCCTCCGCCTCCTGAAAGTCACAGAAGGGTAGCTACAGGACGGCCTTTACGGGCAGGCTCGTCACACAACAACAAAACCACGCAATGAGGCAACATCGGCGGTGGTAAAGTAAGATCCTGACCTTAAACTTGCGCATAGACTGGTAGAGCCGGCCCAGGTTTCCGTAGTGTTTCGCCGTCTGGACGTTGAACTCCCCAAACGCTTTTTTGGCCAGCTGAAGAGAAGAGAGATGCAGGTCGTGCGCCTCCTGCAGCAGCCTCTCCTCCGTCTCTTTGTTATGGCAGTCGATGGCGATCTCCTCCAGGATCAGGGCTAGAGAGGGGGAGTGGTGGTCAGCACGCACATTGACAGACACATACCCCCCCCCACTCCACTTAATCGCCATCAACAAGTACAGCAACATCGGGAGGAAAACGTTCCTTCTAAAAAACACTGTCCCTACGTCTGAAGACAAGGCGTGTTGAAACTCTCTTGTTGTGCAATGTTTCCTTCTGGCATCGCGGCACTCAGCTAAAGACCACGGGCCGATGTAAATAACAGGAGCTACGAAAGAGGCAGCGTGTCAGACACTACCTTTCACCCTTTTGGACGAAGCCAGCAGAAGATGGTCCTCAGGCAGAATGTGAGTGATGATGTCTATGGCACGTTCTGCATGGAATCTAAGAGAACAAACAACAAGCTAAGATCCTTTCAGAGTTTCTCAATTATTCAAATAAAAAAAATAAAAGAGACTTCAGAAACATGAAGCTAATATGCATTAGCACAGTTGTGGACAGGGAAAGAAAACGACAGTCCCTCTCGAAGCTGAACCAAAAGTGGGCGTCACCTCGGTCAGTAACGTGGTACTCACAGTGCATTGTCGAATTTACCGGAGCTGTACTGGTGCACGTAGGACGAGTATGCCAGATCTTCGTGTGCTGTGGCTACGTGGATGTTCTTTCCCCCGAACACCGACTGCCTGATGTCCAGGGCTGTCTGAAAGTCCAGGACCCAGTCTCACTTACAGCGACATCCAAACAAACTCATTCAATACA
Source organism: Hiodon alosoides (assembly GCA_025775065.1). Taxonomy (NCBI): domain Eukaryota; kingdom Metazoa; phylum Chordata; class Actinopteri; order Hiodontiformes; family Hiodontidae; genus Hiodon; species Hiodon alosoides. The sequence continues at coordinate 31,680 of JAOYSI010029686.1, forward strand.
TTTATCTACCCCCACGTCGGGGGAAAAAAAAAAAAACAATCTCACCGACCCACCTGGTATATTGCCACTGACTGACAGATGTTGTCTACGTTTAGTAAGTAAAACCCATAGTCTAAAAGAGTATCTGAGTATTTTGGGTGCTTGTGCCCAAAATGTTCCCTAAAGGGGGGGGGGAAAGGGTGCAATTAGGAAAGCAAACTTAAAACAGAAACAGGAAATATGAATAGGAAAAGTATGGTATTCACACAGAAACCACTTTGGAAGAAACCCTACCGTGCCAGAAATACTGCATGTTTTATCAGCTGTTCCGCTTTCCTAAACTCGCGCTTCACAACGCAGGCCTGTGGGAAGAAATGAACAGATGTGAGAAACTCACCATTTGTGAAGTATTGTCCCCAGGAAAGACGGTCAACAAAAGACTGGGCTACGCTCGCAAAGCTGATCAAATTTGACATTGAGCAGGCTCTGCTGAAAGCCATCCTCACTGTGGTTTAATTACATTTCTGCACATGGTCTTTAGGATGAGACTGACGGCAGCGATATCCAAGATCCCTGTCCTCATAAATATTGATAGGAAAATTATTTAAATAATCTGAAGGTCAGTGAAGGCCGTCTGAAAATCAGTCATCTCCTACACAGACAGAACCCTAGAAGAGTTGTCCAATTTATGTCACAAACATTGCCTGCCATAAAAAGAGACACGTTATTATAGTACCTGACAATAAATAAACCCAAATGAGATCTACTACATGGCACTTCCCTCAAAATTCAGACACAATCACACTTCTATCAGACCGCTACATTTTTGCTTTTCTTTCAAAAAGGAGACCTTCCAAGAACCGCTGATGGCGTTTGATTAACAGGTCTTATTATTTGCTGTAGATGAAACGGAAATATAAATCTGCAGACTAGTGTAAGGACACAAGCAAGAAGTTATCGCCATCCAGTAACCACAGGCACTCCACCTAGCGCGCAAACTGAGCAATTCGTACGTTACCTTCGAGGCCTGTCTTAAAACATCAACCACCACTTTGATAGGCAAGCCCACCGTGATCTCCCTCATGGCCTCTATACACCACTTGTAAGCCTGGGGGGGGAAATAAAAGAGACGAGGGGGAAACCTTAGTCCGTTTCTCCCAGTGACTGGTTACGAAATGACGCTAGCTTCCCTGGGTCCTCTAGCATCTCCATGCCTACCTGGTCGTAGTGGCTCTTTGCAAAGAGAAGGGCGCAGAGCTCCCCATACAAGGCTGCTTTATTGGCCTGGTGACCATGCTTGGCCAGTTTGTCCATGTAAGACTGGGCCAGCTTGAAGGTCTCTTCCCCCAGGTGGTATTTACAGTTGCCATTGCGGACATGAAGTAACCTACACAACAGAGAAACAAAGAGATGCATTGCTTTTTTATAAGACCATTATACAAGACTATGTAAGCAGTCTAGACTATAAGCTTTTTAAGCCCGTAGTGCCTTAACGAAACAATTTTGTTCAGAGACTGCCGAGCAAGTGATTTGTGCATCTATTTTAGAGCGGGCATGAGGGGGAAGACCCACCTCACGCAGCATTCCACCGCACGGTACCAGTGCAGGACTTCATCGTGCAGTGTGCACAGCTGCAGGCACGACAGGAACACCTTCTCTGCGTCGCTGTACCAGCCCGCGTCCGACAGGAAGCCGCCTAGAAGAGAGACATGTTGCTGTACTGGGCCGCAAATCTCACCTCGTATAATAATAATAATAATAATAATAATAATAATGACCGTCTCCTTATCCCATGATGCACTGCAGGTATGGCGCACACACACACACACACACACACAAACACAGGTCTTCCCATTTCTTCAGATGTAAGGAAACGAGCCCTAGCTTCGTCCATATTCTCCTACCTAGAACGAAGCCGAACTGAATAGCCTTTTCTTTCACATGTGCGTCGGACTCTGCAATGTAGGAACATCGGCGGCTGAAGGAGCTGGCCAGGACGGAGGCCACTTTCACACCATGGTCCATCAGAGCTTGGAAACAGTGGTGCAGGAGGTGCCTGCAAGGCCGTAGGGAGACATCAGGCACGCCCCAGCATCACAGTGCAATGCAACAACACTTGTTTCGCCTGGAAGGCAAATTACACAAATGCAAAGTATTGAGAGAACTGGGTCAAAGTTGATCAGAAGGTCACCCTCTCTGCTATTTGTGTAATTTATCCCAGTTGAAATCAGCGTTATGAAGAAAAGACCAGCGTGTGAAAAAGAGGAAGGTGCTGCGTACATCATGTGACCATACATCATGTGACAAAGCGGTCCTCTTCCCAGAACACCACACATTCACCAGCAAAAACCCTGGCACGGCAGCGTGACTTTCACATCCCGCTTGGTCCACCCGTTACCATAATGCAAAGCCGGGGTCACAACTTCGGGTGTGCATACCTTTTGTCGGAGGCTCGCAGGACTTTCGCAAAGACCTCCAACTCACAGAACTCCCCCCCGAGCTGGCAGAGCCTGCCCTGCTGGTACAGCTGGAAAAGAGGCAACAGAGGAACTATAACACCACCAACAGTGCAAGACAGTTTGTCCTTCCACAAGGACACCGTAATAATAAATAAATAAACTGGCTTTAAAAATGATACATGGGTTGAAACAAGCGTCACAGATCTGCAGTAGGCCGGGTGGCTTTCCTCAAATGACAGCGACTGCAGGGAAAGCTGGAAACACAGCATGTCAAAGCTTTTTTGCACAATTCAGACAACACGCTTGCCCCCCGGTCGAATCCACACTCAAGGCGGCTTAGCTGTAACACAATTCTCTCTGCAAGACAGCACTTGAGAGGGCTGTCTAACTTTCTCAGATTAAAAAAAGGGGGGGGGGGGGGGCTAACAGTAGAACAAAAATGCCTGCTATACAAATTTAAGTCTCTTGAGCAAAAAACAATGACAAATCTGGGGCAGTTCCCTTCACAACACTGCCACCTCTCCTCGCCCATCATCGGGGAGAGGAAGATCATGATCATGATTAAGCCATGAAACTCTCTGGAAAAAATGGGCTACTATCCGATTTAGGGCAGACTCAAGGTCCACTCATTTCCCCCCCATTGACTAAGCTTTCTAAAAAGCATTTTACAATCTATGCAGAATAAGTTCCATTCATTACATAGTCCCATTTTTTCTTGGTCAGTACATAAAAATCAAATCTAGAAAATGCCTACTTTCACATCATCTGTGATTTTATAATACTAACACAGTAATAACCACATTATTAAAAATTAACCCCGTCAGTCTTATTGTGCTTTGGTTATGTAACAAACCGGACCAAAAATGACAAGCTAGTTATGGATTATGTGAATGGGACAATGTTCAACGCGGAGCGACCAGACAAAGGGTAGTGCTGATGCCCAACATCTCATCAAATCTGCTGAGCTGGAAGTCAGTCAGTAACTCAACACACAGAAAAGGCTTCAGAGGATATTCTCTCAGCCAACAGAAAATCTAACGTTAAAAAACTAAATAAAAACTGTAAATCAACTTACATACATTTTTAATGACATGACTGGGTGAGAAAATGGTTGGATTGACTGACATGTCCTTTGAATCTCACGAAACCCAACACAATATTGCTGTCCACTCATTTCAGTTACTGTACAACATGCACCAAGTCAAATCAGTAAATTTAGTGACGGGTAACGTAGTGGCTTGACTCCTTTGAGTTCCTATAAAACTCTGAAGCACGGAAAATTTACATTCAGGAACAACGGTCATTTTAACAGCTTGACATCACATAATTACTCGCGATGTTTCTAGCTGTCATACACACTTGTGCTCAGTGACAGCATCGGGTACCTTATGCGTGAAAAACCCCCCAAAGAAAATGGATCACACACAACTTATTTGAGCAGCGATCGGCCTAACCCGATATAACAGAAGAGTCAGAAATGCTTTTTTACCTTTATAACCACAACCTTATGGAACAAGCTAACCATTTTTGTATAATTATGATAGCCCTGGAAGTCGTCCGTTTGGTGTTGCCATGAAAATGTCAGGGTGGCGTAACATACCAAAAGGGGATGGGGGGGGGGCTACATTATAGATGGAGGAAAGGGGGTGGAAGTAGCTGGAAAAGTATTTACACCATGATGAAAACAATCGACCGGTTGTTTACTGGACCTGTCAATAGCTGCGGCTAATGTTTAACCGAAAATGTAAAACCCCTCCTGGTTGTCACAGTCCGACAGAGTATACAAACTTGAAAAAAAGTGCAAATGCAATACAAAAATACCAAACCAGCGTATGCCACGGCAGCCATTAAATCATGTCATAACACAGGTACACTCATGTCACTACTGGAGGAATATTTACATCAGGCTATATTGTCGGGTCTGCTTACCTTGTAGTACACATCGAATTGTATATTTTCAGGAAGAGAGCGGATGTCTCGACGAGATCGACTGTAATTGTCCACCACAGCTGATATAGCAGTGTTATAGAGTGTCTCCGGGATCCATTCGAGCTCCACGGCGGCCATATTGTTTTCCTTCTCCAGTTCCAGCGGCAGCCCCCTCCTACCTTTCACTGCCTTCGCTACCTAGCTGAGTTCAAATGAGCTTTTCTACAAGTCCTCATATAGGGAATTAAATCGCTTCAAACAAGAGGACTGAGTCAAAAGACTTCATTTAGATCATGAATACGAACCACTTTCATAATCCCATTTTCGCCCTTATCCCCGATCCTCTCGTCCCCCCTCCTTGTCCCTAATATTCTTCCACGCCTGTCAACGCTATGACGCCACCACGTTGTTGCTTGAAGCCGACGTCGCAATCTAAGCGTCAAAAGACAGTAGCTACGCAGACTCACGGATCTCAGCACTATCTGGTTACAGTAATAGAGATAATCGGGAATTCGATTCTCATATTTTGGTATTCACGAGTTTGGCTATTGGAAACATCTGGAAACATGGAAACATTCAACATCTGGATCGCTCAGATATACATAGTGTGTGCAATGGGGTCTCCTTCGTTTTATGTGATTGGGTTTTGGGGTCGCTGTGCTGCCAGTCGTCCAATCCCATTCCTTTATTTTCTTGGTTATACAATAATTAACTATCGAACAAAATTAATCAATCAATAAATAAAAGCGAGGCCTCTTGGAAAACTAAATTTTGTAGATTTTCGGAACAGTAGAGACTTAACTATTATCGCGGTGGAGCTCTAGGGTTTATGTTTCAGTACTCTGCTGCTGGAACAACAAGCTCATTTGATACCGTTTATTTTACCCCCTGCATGGAAAACTACATTTTTATAACTCGACCTGTCGTTATTGGCGTGAAGGATAGTGCGCTCCAGCGCGTGTTGTCTTTTCTACCAAGTTAATTCAGTACGAATTTGGCAGTAGAGTTATAGTAGGTCTGTGGGGAGACCTCAGCACAGAATTGACCAACAAGTAAACGACGCGCGCAGTGAAACCTTGCCTGACCGCCAGATGGTTGCTTCATATTCTATCTCCATTTTTGAACTTTTTGAAACGGGCCTTCTTTCTTTCTTTGACAAAGTGATATATATAAAGTAGCCTACTGATTGTACCCCTGTTTGCAAGCATTAAAAGTTGCTTTCACGTACAAGATATTTGGAACTAAACAAGGCTGAACTCAAAAATAATAATCTAAATGTTGACAAGCACACTGAGAATATTGTTTGGCTGACTTTCTCTAAGCGGCAGAACAGTGGGTTAAGTGAGCGTTGTGTTGTCTTGCAGGGCATTGCTTGCATTTCTGGCATAATTTTGGTTAATGTGTGGGACGAGTTTTCTGCATTGCTGGGTTGCTGCCACATCAGGACAGCACTGATCTTTGTGAATTCATACACACACACACACACACACACACACATATATATATATATATATATATATGTATAGTTTTTCTTTTCTTTTTTCTTTTACTTTGTATAGAAACATCTACTTGCCCCTGTTCTGTTTGCATTAAAATTGTAAATCCCTAAAATAACAGTACAGGATGTAGGGTTTTATGAAAATGTTATTATTATTAATAGATTTGCTTTGTGCACATATTACTAGCACTGTTATAACCAGGAACTGATGTTTTGCAGTTTATATTATTCATGGTAGATTTCATAATTCCTTTACTAACATTAATAAATACCAATTGGTTGGAATAGTGTGGAACCATATTTATTTAGTTTTTTAAAACAGCTTTTTATTAAATATCTTGAAATGTCTTTAAATATGGGCTGACATACAGAAAACATCCCATTTGTATTGCTTCACTTTACACGTAAAATTAATGGGATATTTTTCTACTCTTCTATAAAACATTTTGCAATGTCAAGGTGAAATAAAATAACTTTCTTAATTTACATGTATTATGGTGCTGGCAGCATAATGCTATGTGGTTGCTTTGCAGTAGGAGGTACTGGGAATCTTGTCACTATCAAAGGAAAAATGGACAGAGGCAAATACATGTTTGTAATCCTGGAGGAGAACCTGTTTCAGTCCACAAAAGATCTGAGACTGGTGCAAAGATTTTCCTTCTAACAGGACAATTACCATGGCCAGATTAACAAATAACCAGTCCCTGGGCATTCAGACCTTACCCGGCAGTCTTTTGTC
>JAOYSI010029686.1:38383-59906 GCA_025775065.1 Hiodon alosoides
TTGGCCCAGCCAAAGCCCAAATTTAAATCCCATTGAGACCTGAAGATTGCTGTCCACTGACACTGCCACGATCTAACTAGACAGAGCTGGAGCAAAACTGAAAAGAGGAATGGGCACAAATTCCCAAATCCAGATCCGCAAAGATCGTGCACACATACCAAAGAAGAAACAACGTCGTAATTGCTGATCTTTTACATTTTAAGTCCATCCCAAATGTCACTTTGCTATCCTCTCACTGTTCCGAAGTCCACTTGGCAGCATGCCAGAGGGGTTCTGGAAGGGACTGTCCAGCACCAGTTTAATTCCCGGCGCTGTACAGTCGGAGCTTCTCTACAGTGAGCCGATAGTATTGCTTGCCTGAGGTGATATTTGATGTGCTTGTAACGGATACACGGAACGCAAAGCAGTGTTATCGATTAGTGAAAATGTGCCGTTTAAGCTCTAAACACACTCGCATAGCTCTTTAGAGGCGTAATGAAATAACACACTTATGTGTTATTTGTTTATCCTAGACATTAATAGGCAATCGGCGTTTACAGCCTTGAACATCTAAGGTTTAAATGTTTTGTCGAGCACATTGTGACAGCATGCCCGGCAGCAGGTGTAATTACAACGAGAGCTGCTGGTACTGTTCAATTCGGGGCGAATACATTGTCGAGCCGGTGGCAGAACGGGTACCCCAAACAACAATTGAACACTTGATAGGAAAGCAGTACTGCCGCTGATAATTGACAAACTAAAATATTCTCCCTTTTTTGATAATCTCGCGGTTACATCGAAACATTAATTTACATTTAACATTATAGCTGCTTAGATATTTTTACTGAAGCAATTCAAGTACCTTCCTCTAGGGTACAACAGCGCTGTTCGGTACAGGCAGCTATGGTTAACTCAATTCATTTCTAGAGTTGACCCCACTTATCGACTCGACTAAGAACTACTCATCGGGGTTTCGTTCAGTCAGCTACAGCTAAACGGTTTGCTTTTTTTAGTAGTATTATTACCAGTAGTATCATTGTACTTAACGGATTGAAGCAAAAACAGCAGATTACCAGCTGTCAATCAATTAAAAAAACGTTACTTTGAAAGTTCGTAAATACGGTATGCAGATGTTGAATAAAAATGTAAAATCCCGACTGGCAATTGCTTGAAATAATACGGTCTGTAGATTACATTAATAGGTATAATGTCTCGCATAGTAAAAGGCACGTAGGAACTAATAACGAGAATAATAATAATAATTAAATTGTGGATAAAAAACGGAAAAAAATAATTAAATAATAATAATTGTTCATTAACAACTAATTAAAATGTTTACCTCCATTTGTTGCATCAAAAATCAAGTAAAATTTATTTGTAATTAAGATTTTGAATGGAAGTCTTGATTTAATCAACTTATTTTTAAATTGTAGCGTAAATTTATAAGAGGATTCCAGGTTGCAGGACAGGCCCCTCCATCCTAATCGTTAGAAAATTGCCAGTTCTAGTTCCACGCCTTTGACTATGATGATAAACATCCACAGACCACCGGTAGGAGGCGCAATGGAGAATATTTCCGAGCTTGTCTCCAGTTGCTGGCGCTCTGACGTCAGTGCGTTCCTGAGCATGCCTACAAAGCGTCGAAAATAAACAAAAGATCAAGAGGGGGACATTGGTTTCTGAGACACTAAAAACTTCGTGAAATTAAGTATAAACACGATTTTGGTTGTCACAGTATCTATATATTGAACTACAGGTGCCCCAACAATCATGGAAAACGTGTTTTCGGTGCGAGTTAGCGTCTTCTCCGATCAAGGAGGGAGAAAATACATGGAGGATGTAACCGAGGTTGTAGTGGAGCCTGAGCCGGGTGAGGATGAGCTGGATTCAGGCGAAAACTACGAAACAAAAGTGGACACCTGTCTCTCCGCCGAATGCTCGCCAATAAACGTGTCTGAACCGCGGACGCCAATCGGTTCATTCAAGGGTGCTCTGCCTGCATCTGAACCCGCCACTATGCACTGGACACAAAACGTTAAGGACGGTTCCGAAAGTTGTGCAGTTGCGGTAGAGTCGGTGCGGAACGGAGCACCCGATAGTGAAACTCGCCCTCGTCGATCTGTAGCTTTTTTCGCAGTGTTTGACGGCCATGGAGGCCGTGAAGCTGCCCAATTCGCGCGGGATCATCTTTGGGATTTTATAAAAAAACAACGGGGTTTTTGGTCCAAAGATGATGAAGAAGTGTGCGCAGCGATCCGAAAAGGTTTCATTGCCTGCCACCATGCCATGTGGAAGAAGCTTCGTAAGTAAATGGCTACTTAGCTAGCTACTACAATTTAGCAGAAATGGTGGAATATAGGTGCTTCAGATCCTAACATGCATTCTAGTTTCACGAAATTGGGAATTTTAGCCATAACAATTCACATAGACACCTAGCTTGCTAGCTAATATTTATTTTTTAGGGCGGGATTTTGGATGGTGATACAGCCTGAATCCGTTAACGTTCGTAGCTTTCAAGAAATATCCATAACCAACTGGATCTTGGAGTAATGTCTTTATGCTGTGTTAGACACACAGACAATTAGCCTTACAATGTAGTTTTCATTTATCGTGTGCCTAAAAATGTTAGCATCACTAGCAGTCTATTGCAACTTCTATTTTAACTTGCCTTTTTAAACTTGGGCGCCAGAACTATACCGCTGAGCGAAAACATTCCAGTGACCCCCCCCCCCCACAGCACAGATCTTGGACCATCATAACCTCCGTGTTGATTGATAATTTGGTAGTTAACTGTAGTACTGCGTGTGGTTTTTAAGTTCTATGCTTACAAATTACATTATTCTCCTCTATTCCCTAGGGTATTGCCGATACCTGCTCTTAGTTGAGACCTGAGACCTCACATGCATCACATGTATTAAATCTAGCTTGTATACATAAAATAAGTAAAAAGTAAAATATATATAGCTTCAAAGGTGACAACACTTACTATATTCTTGTCTTTTTAATAGAACATGCATATAAATATATTTACTATAACTTGCCAGATGGAATTATGCGTTCATTTGAGCAAAAAAAATAAATATCTTATTATCTTATCGTATTTATGAAAATACTACAAGCTAACTGGATCGATGATGTTCCTGATGGTTACAAATTGATAAACGGCCCATTGGACCAATCATGTTTCTCCAAAAAGTCGTCATGTATCCAATCAGCAGTCGAGAGGCAAGCGAAACTGGATAGCAGAAAGCGATACAGTACATTCTAGAACGTGACGTAACTGAATTTGTGCTTGGGACTGACTGATACTCTTTGAAAAGAATACCAAGTTATTTATATTGACAATTTAAATATTGCTTGAGTACCTAAAATTAATAAAAATCAAAGCTGCACCGATTACCCGTCCAATATAGAACGAGGAGGAAAAACAGCAACCTAAAATTAACCGGGATGAGAGTGTGTTTATAGACAAGAAGGTGTCTTGGTCGAAATGATGTTGAAAGCAGTCAGCCTGCATGCATCTCCTTGGACCTGTTTTTCTAGAATATTATCTGCTGGAATCTTGGTGAATAACCTCTATGACAGTGGGTGTCAATCCTGGTCCAGGAGGTTTTCTATATCTCTTTAAATAAATTTCAACTTCAGTGCCGAGTTCTTAGTAACCCCCCCCTTACAACCATTGCACTCATTGCACCAAAGTTTACAAACGTGATCAGTGGTTGTAGTGGTGAGGTTTCATCTCATGCCGTTTCCTGGAGCATGCCCAGGCTTGTCTGCCAGGCTTGTCTGGACTGGGTTCATTGCACTCACTCCTCCTAAGGTCATTCCACGCTTCTGCTCTGATCTCCCAGTATACGATTATCTGGGGAAAGGTCGCTTCTCCATCCCTCCATTATGGTCTTCACGACTGCTACATGGCCCCTCGATATCTGCACGAGTTGTCCTAATTTCAGTTGTGGGGATTTTATTATAATAAATAATAAAAAACAATTGCTGAAGCTTTTCCGTCCAGATTTAGGTCATGTTGGGCTAAAGATGATTACGGAGCTGGACAAAGCCAGAGTGAGCGTGGAGAAAATCTTTCCCCAATCCTGGCCCTGTGCTATGACATGGGGTTGGATGCAAACATTTCTCAGGAGTCATGATAAAAGCTGCGTAAAGCGCTTTAGAAAGAATGGATGTCCATAACCTAACACCCAGTATAAACACACATGGTATGGTGTTCATCGACATGATCTCCCTGCAGGATTGGCAGTGGTTACAGTTTCGTTTAAATGAAACATGCTTTCGACAGTAATTACTTTTTAAATTCTTTTTCAGAAACGTTTAGCATATGGTTATTTACATATAATTGTAGCTGTCCTTGAAGTCATTTAATAAATCCTTACGAAACAGGACTTTATTGCTTTGCATAAGTATACTGGTGCCGTCAGCTCCAAGTTCCTGGTTATATGTGCCATTGCTCCTTGTTTCACTATAAAGCATGGCACTAGTGTTTTAAATACTGTGGGCATCAGGTTTTACGCTTATGACAACACTAAAATAAAGTTATACATCGAAAACGATGAATGCTTATATGTTACTGTTTCTGTCTGGTGTTTAGACTACATCTTGTGTCTCCTGCCTCTCCTGGTGGATTGGTGTATTGCATGGCGTTTTCTCTCGGTCATGTCTTTCTCTTTCCGTAGCCGAGTGGCCCAAGACGCTCACCGGACTGCCCAGCACGTCGGGCACCACGGCCAGTGTGGTGGTGATTCGCGGGGACCGCCTCTACGTGGCCCACGTGGGGGACTCGGGCGTGGTGCTGGGGCAGAGGGACCACCCTTCCGACCGCTTCCTCCGGGCCGTGGAGGTCACGCAGGACCACAAGCCGGAGCTACCCAAGGAGAGGGAGCGCATTGAGGGCCTGGGTGGCAGGTGAGCAGAACCAGAGGGCGTTGCCCGGGAGACTGAGACAGGCGTTCTCCCGCGAGAGTGTCAGGGGCCCAGCCTGGAATCGTTGGTGCTTTCTGTTTCGTAGCATCTGCAGGTACAACAATGTCCTTGTAACCTTCCTGACCATAAACAAAGGCCCTCATTGGCTCCCACATTTAGCCTTTGCTAACAGCAACCAGGACAAAGGTTTCCCTGGAAAAACCAAACTGTTGTTACTGATATATTGCACTATGCTGCTTTATCTTTGGAATTATTCTGAAATGCAACTGGCATCTTCATTTAGTCTTATTGCTGGAATTTATATCTTATTAATTCTGTAATTCATATAATTTCATTAGGTGGTATGACAGAATTGTAAAATATAAGTTTAAAAAAAAAATTTCTTTAGAAGGAAAGAAACGATCCAAACAATTATCATTCCTTGGAATATAGCCATGAATTGTCACTTGGATTATGACAATATAATAATAATAATAATAATTTTTGACTGGTGGAGAAAAATCCGAACGTATACAGGGCAGATTTGTTAGGAAGCCAGTAAGGTACAGTTGAGGCCCGGGTTTTCACCTCCTCTGTGTGGCCCATCTCTTTCCCAGTGTGATCAAGAAGTCAGGGGTGAACCGGGTTGTGTGGAAGAGGCCCAGGTTGACTCACAATGGCCCGGTGAGGAGGAGCACGGTCATTGATCAGATCCCATTCCTTGCCGTTGCTCGGGCGCTGGGTAAGCAGATGGGCATGACTGAATCACGCGTGAGCCACTGCCTGTGTTTCTTTGGTCTTGGCTATGGATGCCTTTAGAGTAGATGTTATTTTTTAATCCGAAAGGGCTCCACTGTGTGGCAATCTGCGGTAACTGCATGTATCGCCACTAGTGGAGGGAAAATTCACTGCTTGATAAAAGCTGTTAAATAGATTGTTTTAGAGTTTTTTTTGTATGTTTTATGTTGATTAAAATCCTCTCTATGGGCACAATGCCACTTCATTTTAATGGGCAGCGACCGGTTTACTCTGGCCTTCATATCTCTAACCACGCCAGCTGTGAATCACTATGAAACGTGTATCCCTTTAAATGCACGCTGTATCAGTTCTGTTCTCAGCTTTGTTAATGTATAACAAATGCGTTTAGTTTAGCAGATAAGTGAACCTAGCTCTGGCGGTTTTGTGTAGCGTGAGCCTCCCTTCCCACAGGCGACCTCTGGAGTTACGATTTCTACAGCGGGGAGTTTGTGGTGTCTCCGGAGCCGGACACCAGTGTGCTGACCCTGGACCCCCAGCTCCACCGGTACATCATCCTGGGGAGCGACGGCCTGTGGAACATGGTGCCCCCCCAGGATGCCGTGTCCATGTGCCAGGACAGCGATGAGGCGGCGGTGAGTGCCACGCCAGGCCGCTCCCGTTTCTCCTGTCTGTCCCCTGTGGGCCAGGGCCTGACTGACGCGTGTCCCCACCCCTCAGGCGCAGTGCGGGGTGTCCAGCGCCCGTCAGCTGGTGAGCCACGCCCTCCTGCGGTGGCGCCAGAGAATGCTGCGCGCGGACAACACCAGCGCCATCGTCATCTCGCTGCTGGAGCCTGGGGCCCCCCAGGGGCCTCTGCACCATGAGGAGGTGCTCCTCAATCTGGCCGAAGGGCCCCGGTGCAACCCCACCTCTGAGTCCCGCTCCAGTACCCCCCTCATCAAGGTAAGTTGGAGTACTCTTTTCATCCATGGCAGCTCTTTGACACTGGTCACGCTTATTGGGGATGTGCGTGCGTCAGTGCGCGCGTGCTTGTGACTGCTGCTAGTCTGTACCTGGAGCCAGGATGGCAGCATGTTTCACCACTGTGTGGAATTTCTTTGTCCAGTGTGATGGTGAAAACATTTAAAAACACAAGTTTGTGTGAGTTTCTGAAATCTCCCCACCCACCTAATGCTAATTTAATTATCCCACGCCGGATGATTAATGCGAAGCAGGGCTTAGAATCAAGCTACGTGCACACGTCCCACTTTGTTTGATATTCCCTTCAGAAGATTGTGGCATGTTAGGCTGTTGGCTACCAAGTAGCATACCTCAAGGGTTAAGAGTCCCTAACTCAGTGGTTCCGAAATGGTTTCACTTTGTGGCACGGCTGTTAAAATATCTCAAACCGTCGAAGGAGGGCACGCAGAGCCGACATGCGGTCGTGTCGAGGTAGGAACGGTCTATGAAAATAGTCCTTAACTTTAAAACTACGGCGGCGGACACTACCACATTACTGACGATTGCTTGTGTTAAGTGGTGTTCAGCTGCTGCGTGTGAGTGGCTGTTTAACCCACTTGGTGACAATGGAGCCACTGTTGGCGCGGTAACACTCGTGATAAATGAGCCTATTCGGCATTAACGTGCCACGAATGTTAGTTTGTTTTATGGCTTCTTCAAAATGAGCGTAACGGCCGCCGCCACCAAAGCAAATGGTTTATTCTAGCAAGTAAGCACTACTTTGGGTATGACGTGAGCGTCCCCGTTCTTTTTAGTGCAGTTTTTTTGTTTTGAAATGGTTGAATCCCTTTCGAGTCTGAGGGCCTAGCATGTATAAACAAGTGCTCATTCGCGTGTGTGCTGGAGATGCTATGGGCCATGCGGTCGTTACTTTCCACCGCCTTTTAGTAACACTAATGGTAGCGTTGTCAATTAGAGACTGCCTCCACACTAAATGCTAGGCTGTGAGGTCAGTAAGTATGGTTTAAACTCACTGCCTGTTTATTGTCAACAGCTCCCCCACTTGTAGACATCTGTATCGTATGATGGTTGCCAGCCCCCAAACCCCCCCCACACGCCACTCTCAGGCTTTCTGGCCACACAAAGGCACTGAAGTACAGCGTGCGCCAACCGCCTCTTATCCTTATTTTATTTTTCCCTGTAACAAAAAGCGGATAATGAGGGCTGTCTTATCTGGGCCTTTGCTGCGTGGGCAGTGGAGGAAGCCACACGTCTTGCCTGTCTGCGGTGCCTTGGAAAGGCCCGCCATTATCGGGTGTTATTAGGGGGCGGCTGAGGGGTGGAGAGCGTGGAAGAGTAAACAGGGGAGTTTGTTTTGTCTTTGTAGTACAGTGGTGCTTCACCATTTCCTTTGATCCCCCCCCGGAGCGTCCCAAGTTAAGATAGAGTGAAATGGAAAAACGGAGATTAGGAGGATGGGATGGCTCTTGAAAAGCCGTTGTGGGGAGAGGAAGCTGCCAGGATCGCAGCTGTGTGTCGGATCTGCTCTGAAATCGCCTCACTAGAGCACACATCAGCCCCCCCCCATGTTTGTATGAGAGGAATAGTGAGTGTAAAACCATTTGAATACACCGGTAAAAAGCTCTTCTGATGGCACAGGTTGGTCTGTGACTTGGTTTTTCACTTTGTGGGCGTTGGTCTTTATCATATCTAATGATATCTTTTTGGGTACGGTTGGGTTTCCCCTCTTTCTGCAGACGGTGGACGTGAACATTCCATCCACCCCATGCGAGTTGCTGCCAGCCCTGGAGCGGCGGAATGGCCTGTGCGGTGCCAGTCTGTTGGCCCTGTCCGACCCCCTGTCGGAGCGCTTCGCCGGTCCAGACTCAGAGCCCCGGAGTGGCGGCCTGGCAGACAGGGCCCTGAGTGTGCGCAACAACGAGGGAGGCGCGCTTGGCTGCAAACGGACCCTGGAAGATTCTCCCAGCCCTGCAGGGAAGAGGCCCCGGCGCAGCTTGGCCCGCTCCCCGTATAGCCCCCCCTCCCCCGGCACGCCGCGGCGCCGGAGCGCCGAGCGACTTTCCGTGAGGCGCAGCGGCAAGGGCCAGAAACAGTCCCCCAACGTCCCCGCTCTCCTCCAGCAGCATCGCAAAGCGGCTGTGTGCGTGTGCTGAGCCCCCGTGACACGCGTACGCGCACACTAACACACACACACACACACACACAGACACGCACTAACACACACACACACACACACACACACAGACACAACTGAGGGACACTCATTGGCCTCGCCTTCCATCCTCCACCATCACTGACAGGCGGGCTCTGGACCCAGGATCAGATTCTCTTTGTTGTCTATTTACCACGGTCACACTTAATGCTTTATATAACACGCATAGTGAAATTTACTTCCCATATTGGAACAAAATGTCATGTACCTCTGTTCCATCTTTGGTGCAAGAACTTTTGTAGGTTAACTTGTAATTTTTATGTATATATTTATGAGTGGGTTGTCTCATATGATGTTTGTTCTGTCAGATGGCTTTTTTTGTTGTTGTAATTTTTAGTTTTCTCCCTTTTTAGTAGGTATCATGCTGTTGATATGGCTTCTGTTTATTGTTAACTGAGAAAGTAGAAATTTATCTTAACTGGTGTATCTTTCTGTTGTATTTTTACTCTTAACTGACAAGATGGAATGACTCAATTCAAAGCATCCACTTGTAAATATTCTCACGATAGTGGGGTTATTCAAAGGTACCCGGGTTCTACATCGAGTAAAGCAATATATTTTTATACATTGTTTTATTTTAATATTTTAAAATTTAAAAAAAAAAGACACACCGTATTGAAATTTGGAATAATTTAGTAACTCGTGAAGAGATTTTCCAAGTCTTAATATCGACTTTAATCTGAATTAAACCCCAATATTAAACGATGTAGGCACAGTTGTTACAATATGTATATGTCTGTGTAATTTTGTCATTTTGTATCGTTTGTTTTTTTCATGAAATGAGATGAAAACCTGTCAAACCCTTAAGGTGCTGCTATATTTTATCCAGTGAAAATAAAATATGCTTAGGGGTTGTTGTAAATTAATCACGTGTTGTTGATTAGGGCACAGACCCTGAGGATGGCGTCTGTGGTCAGATTTCTGTGTCCGTTTTGACTTCTGTCACAGATCTTGGCTGCCGGCTATGGCGTTTAAATTAAGGAAGGACAATCCATTAACACTCTCACACACTTCCGGCTGGTGTCTGGCTTCCAGTGGGCAGTGTCCTGCCCTGTCTGAAGGCCACTCCAGAGGGATTCCTGCCAGTCAACGGCGAGAGCCGCGGAGACCCAGCTGGTCGACGGCTTGGCGTAGGCTGTTGGAGGGCGTGGTCTGTCCCTGGCGTTGTCTCTCAGCCGCGCAGCTGGGCCTAGCCTCCTCCACACCAGGGCCCGAATCGCCAGTCTTCCTGCACCGTTCGCTGGAGAGCGTAGCTTGACCCTCCGTGCTCCAGCTGAGCAGCCGGGGGGGGGGGGCGGGGGCGGTTAAGTGGCTGCTGGCGGGGATTTTAAGCATTTGCCAATTTTGAGATTGGATTTTTATTTTATTTTTTATTTTTCTTCTAGTTTTGCGTGGATGGTCCCTCTTCAAAAATCAGAACATCGTTGTCTCCCATTAAACAACCTTGCTGATCAAATCATGTGTTGTCCTTTGGTGCATTTTTAACTGGTGCTTTAGGAGAAGTACACAGAACTGTCCTCTGTGCTGCGTTACCCGTTGATACTATGTAGATACTGATTTCTTTCTTTGTGGTGAACGGAATGCTTTTCCAAGCACAGTCTGCTGTATTGTGTTTCTGTGAGCGGAATCCCATTGTCTCATTTTGTTTCATTTGGGTGATGGGTTTCGGAGCAATCCACCTTGTCGCTCTGACCAATGGTATAAAGGGGGTGAAAACGCGTGGAGAGTGTCTCGTTCTGTTGAGGACCGATGATCATGTTAATAATGTGTTCTGGTCTCGTTGTTTTTGTCCTGCCTTGTGCCCGTTCATTGCTCTTGTTTTCTCCTCCTCTTCTGTTCTCAGTTCTCAGAGTTTTTCTGAACTCACTGCTCCTGTCAATACTCGGTCGTGAGTCAGATTTAATGGTTTTAAGACCAAAGTGCAATTTGAACATTTTATTGTTTATCTGTTTGGTTTGAACACCGTGCTTAAGAAGCGTTGTGGGTTACATATTTCAGGGATATTTTTGGCGTGTCTTTAGTTTTTTATTTAATTTAAATGTTTTGCAGACCTCACTTTTTAAAGTGACGCCTGTTGTTTTTGGGCATTTGGCTGTCAAGTTTTATGTCACTGAAAAATTTGCAGGTGTGATCTGTGAAAACCCAGTCCATTGTTTTGCCCAGCCCTCACTACTGTGCTTATTGGAAGTTGGTGCAGGTGTAAAGTCTGTATGGAATTACATCAGTTGTTTTGAATGTTGCCGAATATCAGTATATTGAATAAACAATTTTGTCTCATTTTGTGTAGTTTGGCTGCAATGCTGTTTGTTTTAAAAGAAGCAAGTTTGTTTTTCTCTGAATAACCTCACTGGTTTTAATAGTGTGTGTGTGTGTGTGTGTGTGTGTGTGTATGAGAGAGAGAGAGAGAGAGTGTATATAAATGTTTCACAACCTGTTTATAGCCGAAGACGTTGCTGTTCGTGCTGTTGGTGGGAATTGGAAAACGGATTGTTTGTTTTAATTATTTACTTTTATTGCGGTCGTTTGGTGTATATGTTGTTATTGTGTAGGGTAGTCTGGAAAAGTTTGGGTGGGGGTTGTAATTGTTCAAGGGAGTCCTGTTGAGTTTATTTTAAAGAAATAACACTTAATGAGTTGGTTCAGGTTGCAGTATATAAAGGAGGCGTAAAAGTAAAACGTAGCTGGAAGAGCAACTATTAAACCTGTTGTACGCACAACACCTGGTACTGACATTTTTCCAATTTTAAGTTGAAATTCTCTTCAACTGTGACATATAAATTAGGCTGTAGAAATGGTTTCGAGGTGCCGTAATTGGCAGGACAAACCAGAAAAGGCGATATGTACAGCCCAGCAACTGTCTTAGTATTTTAAACGCTATTGTTACGCAAGTCTGTTAGGCACATACGGAGTTAAATGTACTGCACGATCGCATGCTTGGCAGCCTCTCGCGAGATCTCGATGTAAACAAACAAGGCTGTGTGAAATATAGGATTTTTAAAATTTGCATTGGAAGAAAGGCAAGTGTAATAATGATGCTTCACCATAAATGAACGTTCACGAACATTTCACGGTTATATGATATGAGACCAAATATTTGTACTTGAATTATTTTTTAACGGTGTTTAAAAATCCGCTACTCAACCGAACGGTTCGTTTTATTTAACGTTGATTGGCTTTGGGGCCTATAACTCCCGCCTTAGTCGTGTATCGATTTGTCGTTCAAAACAACAGGGTTTCTCTCGTTGGTTAGTCTTATAGTTTCGTTGTTTACCTCTTTTTTCTTTGCTATATGATTTTCGGCAACGGGCTCAGTCAACAAAACTAGCTTAACTGGGCGTCCAGGGTTCGTATTGAAATGTAGCTTTAATATATTACTTCGCAAACGTTTTTACTGTTAATGTATGTGAAAATGATATTGCTGTACACAGTGGGATAAGATATTGTTGTTGTGCTGTGTTATCTAGCCATATCAGTTGTTAGCTTAGTTGTCAATCAGAGTTGTGCCCCAATTGCTAGCTAGCTAACAAGCTAGTTAGCAACCCGGCAGTCTTTATTATAGTCTCTTGTCTGTTGATAAATGTAGTGAACATAGGTCTCCTCATATATTACGTTACGTAATATTTATTTTGCTAAGGTCTAAAAATTCAAGTAGCCTGTTAGGTCGCTATTGATCTTGACAATAATTTTTTCCTCTGCTACTGATCAAAAAAATACTGTAGCGAGCTTATTACTAGCTACTATACTATGTCATCATTTATTTGTTGTTTTACTTGGTAATTTAAATGTTGTGATGTGTGAAATAGTATTTCACATGGTTAATTTCAGTTATTAATGCAACCGAGAGAAGTTCCTACAAAATAGTAAGACGAGAAAACATTCTGAGACGGAGGGACCATTTAAAAAAAGAGAGTTCTGGAGTTCAGGAGAAATATAGTGTTTGTGGAGTGAAGCCAAATAGGTTCTTTTCTGGGGTGCAAAACGAGAACCAGACTGATGTTAAGTGACTTTGAGACCCGGGGGTGTTAGGGGTTGGTAGTGATGACAGGGAAAGTTCCTATATGTGCTCTGACAGTGTTTCTGTAACGTTACATTAAGTCATCACAGAGTCTCCATTTGACTGGATTTTTCACCAGCTCTCTTCTTTTCTGCAGGTTAGACTCTTAGTGACATCATGGCGTCCGACTCTCCACGCCGACCCAGCCGTTGTGCCGGAGGGGTGGTGGTGCGAGCACAGGCTGCCACGTAAGGAAAGAAAATACTGGGGCAGGGTCTTTCAACTGATGCTTTGAAAGAACCCTGCACAGATAGCCTTTTCTCTCAACTTAAGTTATGTTCGGTCAGCTTTATTCAGCCGTTCCAGGGACTTTTACATATGAATCTCTAATGTATGGGTTTATTCTGTAAATGATTTTATTTATGAGGCGTTCCTATCAGCAACACCGTTTTAACATAAGAAAACTAATCATCCTAAGAGCTCAACTGATATATACCACGCTTTCATCTGAAGAAAACAGAGGACCTTAAAAAAGGGCAAAAAAATGACGAGGCTAAAAACAATTCTTATTAAAAGTGGTTTCAGTAAAACTTTACACCCCACTGTCCTGATGCCTGAGGTAACGCAAGCAATTTTGTTTTTCAGAGAGCAGTCCTACATGGAAAGTGTGGTAACCTTTCTGCAGGATGTGGTCCCACAGGTAATGATGCTCCTTTCTCAGGTTGCGGTGTCTGTGTTCCCCTGACGTATGTATGATTGGAACGCTTTCTGTGTTTGCAATCCCAGGCTTACACGGGTGCACCTCCCACGGATGAGAAAGAGAAAATCGTCTGGGTCCGATTTGAGAAAGGGGATATTAACGGTAAGAGTGGAGAAGCTGTGTTTTCACACAATGCGTTGGCCCTCACTGAATGTTAGCTGCCTCTAAACCTTCTGCATAGGGCATTTCATTTGACCTGCCGAAATCTGGAACACCGGGGAACAATTGCACAAGAGCTCCTTTGTTGCTTGTAGTTTGCTTATGGCTGTGAGAAGGAAAACGTTTGTTATTGCCTCTGCACATGGCCTCTTATGCTTCCCTAGTGTGTGGCCTACGATAGTGCGCTTTTTACGTGGTTGTGCTCCTGAATGGTTTTCCGAACAATGTTGCTGGTGAAAGATGGCTACTGGGGAAAATGATCCCACAGGCCTTCGCCCTGTGGCACTCCAGTGGGCTGGACAGTCCTCGGGGCTCGTCCGATGGTGACCGAAGGTCACATGTCGTGTGTGCTGACGAGATGGTCATTAAAAACAAAGGCCAAACGGTCAGTTTTGTTAACGCATTGTACAAAGTGTTAAAAATCCTGCTAACGGAAGTTTAAAACTGAGGCGATTAAACATGGGATGCTCAGCCGTCAGGGGCCTCCGAAATGGGTTCCTTCCTGTGCCTCATTGTCCGTGACGCTCTGCGTCAGCTGCAGGCCCTGCCGCGTACCCACCTGTGAAACATCTGATGCACCGTGTCTCGGAGAGACGAGGGATGGACTCCTTAATTGGCCTCTGCGTGTTTCTCAGTGCTTTTTACTCTCCCTGTTAATAAGGTGCCATATTTCTCTGAGATCTTAAAGTACTGATGTTGATTTGACACGGCGATACTCCAGTTGCTAAAATAACACTTGTGTTGTTTGAGCGTGCTTTACATGGTGTCTTTTTAAAAACGATGTCTGTAGTTTTACCTCTTTCCTTATGCAAGCTTAGGGTGAAAGGCAAAGATTGTGTGTAGTCTTTTAAGGTGCAGAAAGCCCTGAGATAATAGAGGATCACGTGAATATTGTAATAATGTTTGCCAAGTGCTGATGTGTGCTTCTTAAGGCCACTCACTGCAAGGTTGACAATGTGAGAATTGTATGTACCGTGTCATAATGACCAGTAAGTCTTGTTGGTCGAGATTGAGAGGACAACCTGCCCTGTGAAATTAAAAGGTCCCAGTAATCAAACAGCAAAACAGAGCACATAATGTCACTGGAGAGAGAGCACGCTGAAGCCCTATCAATCAATGTCATTATTTTGACATGTCCACTGTTGCCTTGGGTTTTGCCAGTGGCCTGAAATGTAACGTATTTCTTTTAGACAAACTGGAATGTTTCTTATTAAGTGTTTCTTCCATGATTGCTATAAACCCATCTGAATGTAAGAAACCTGGAGAGCAGTAAAAAGATAGCATTTATTTAGTTTCCACAGGCATTAGTTAAATAATTTGGTGTCAATTTGGCATCTGTGCACTGGCAATGACAGGACATTGACTCATTAAAATGAACCCTGATCCTAGAAGTGTCCCACTCCTTACTTGATTATTTCCTGTGTGCAGATGTGGCCCTATCCAGGAAGTGTCCCTCTCCTGACTTGATTATTTCCTGTGTGCAGATGTGGCCCTATCCAGAAAGTGGCCCTCTCCTGATGTGATTATTTCCTGTGTGCAGATGTGGCCCTATCCAGGAAGTGGCCCTCTCCTGACTTGATTATTTCCTGTGTGCAGATGTGGCCCTATCCTTACTTGATTATTTCCTGTGTGCAGATGTGGCCCTATCCAGCAAGTGGCCCTCTCCTGATGTGATTATTTCCTGTGTGCAGATGTGGCCCTATCCAGGAAGTGGCCCTCTCCTGATGCGATTACTTCCTGTGTGCAGATGTGGCCCTCTCCTGATGTGATTATTTCCTGTGTGCAGATGTGGCCCGATCCCCGGAGTTCCTGGAGATGCACGGCAACGGCAGCGAGCCCCCCCTGTGCCTGATCATTGGCTACGCGGATGGGCTGCAGATCTGGACCGTGTCTGTGAGTACGGCCAGTCGAGTGGGGGATTCCAGGGTGGAGAGCACGCACGGGCGGGTGCAGTGCTGTGCAGAGGCACAAAGCCACTGTACCTCCCGGCACCTGTTTGATACACACTGAAACATTAAGCTTGTTTTAATTAGTTCAGATTTATCCAAGGCATTTCATTTTTAGCAGTGCCGCCCGCACATTGGGATCAGGACCGGCTTCCACTTTCTTACTCAACATTGGCGTGCCGTTTTGGCCCCTGTAGAGTAGGTCTCCGCACTAAACTGAGGACATAACTCTGCAGCATTGGTAATTTGGTGTTTATTCCAGTTTAGGACCCGTTAAAGGAATAGAGAGGCGATTACGTGGTAGTTTCCAGTGGCCTTTTCTCTAGTGTCCTTGTGTGAAACATACAGCTTCACCTTGTGAGTATACTGTTTTGTGAGATTAGGCAGGTTTGGTATGCGTATGGATAATGCTGCAGTACAGTAGGGGTATCGCGTGCCAACGAACACCGCCAAGGTATCATAAGATCCTCTGCTGAATGCTATTGGGCATCTGTGGTGTAGGGTTAAGGTGTCAGTCGTAAACCCGGAAGTTGCCTGTTAAAATCCAACGACAGCTGTTGGCCCCCTGAGCTTAGTACTTAACCTGAATTGCTCCAGTCGAATATCCAGCTGTGTAAGTCACTCTGGATAGGAGTGTGTGCTAAGCAGAATAATAACTAAAGGGGAATAGTGGTTTTTTAAAGGGTACTTGTTGGACCGGCAATAAGATTTCATTTAGAAATAGGAGAAATACATCACAGCGTTTCACTAAATGTACTCTAATGTGTTTCCCTTTGATATTCAAATTTATCTGAAAAGAAATGGATTGGTGAATTTGGTAAGGGGTTACAATCTTTGGTGTTTTGGTTGTAGGATATATAAAATTTGCCCTATACATGTTTTTTCACAAGTGGCTTTGGTATGATCTTGTCTTAATTTGTGCATTGAGAATTATGAGAGTGGACCTGCACCACTGAAATACTGGGGGATAACAGGAGACCTGACCAATACAATGCAATGTTGATGTTTCCTGCAGTGCCACTTAGCATCCACTAGATGTCACCGGAGGCACAGGTTTTGCTCTCTGTGACCCTGAAGGGATTGGGAATGTAATTTGAAAAATGGAACTGCCGGTGCGCAGACGACTAATGCAGATTTAGGTTTATGACCCTGATCTATTTAGAGGCCCAGTCCTTAACGTTGTCAAAAAGCATAGATCTGGTGACATATGGGTGATTAGCTGGGTGGGGGCCTGAAGGCTCACTTGCGCTGGGAGGCGCTTCAGGAACCACAATTACAGAGAATGAATGGAAGGGGACATGTGGTGGATTAGATAATCCGTATAGGCTCATGGAGGTGACAGACGTGTCACTATTTTGGTCTTCACTCCGCACTCCCTTTCATAGGAGAGTTGGAAGTAGTGAATAGTATGACTTTAAGGTGCACTAGACTTTGGGAAATCTTGTAGAGTTTTTATAATTCGTTTTTATAATTACCTGAGTCGTGTGTACACGCACAGCTCTGTATTATTTTGGGTTTTTTAAAAATATTTAATGAAAAGCAATTTTTTTCTGGACACAATTTCACTCTGAGCAATGGTGGAATTCTTCGTAAAAGCAAAAGCAAACCCCTCAAAGGGTGTTAACCAATGGGCATGCAGATGGGATCGCTGTCGCTGTGAGCCAGGACGAGGCCTCTCATTCCTGGGTAGCAGGGGAGATGCGCTCCTGTGCTTGGGGGCTGTCCAAGCCCGGGTTGTGCCGCTGTGCCTGCTGGGCCACGTCCGCTGCCTGTGTTTGTGTGTTTGTGTGCCCAACCTCTCCACGGTCCTCACGTTTCTCCTACTCACTATCCGCCCTCACTCTGGAGTGAAGTGGAAAGGACTGACTCACACTCATAGGCCCCCCATCTTTCACCCAGTCTTTCTACTTTGTGAGGTCGACGGGCGGGCTGAGTTTCCTCCATTCAGCCAGGCCTGTTTCTATTCATGGAGGGAATCTGGTGTCTTTCCTTTTGGGGCAAAAGCCCCAAAAATCAGAGCTGTTTAAAACCCCTTTATGGAGGTTTCTCGTTGCGTTTCTCCCTTGCTGGCAAAGGGCTCCGACGTTTAGCGCACATTCTCACAGGCTGAAGAGAAGCAGTCTTTAATGGGCGCTCTGTAAACAAGCGCTGTCCGCTTTTCCCACGCGGAGAGGCCGGGGATTTCGTGTGCGCTGGCTCTGAATAATGCGTTTGTTGTTCCTGTCACTCCCCTCGCACCGTTTTTTACTCCCCCAGCAGCCCTGGCACTTTGCCTCTCTGGGACGGTTCGGGGGGACATTTTTCACTTTGCCCCGGCAGGTGACGAAAGCGGCGCGGTTCCCGGGCTTGAGTGACTGTGAAGTGTCGGTGACAGTCGCTAAGCCGACACCCTCCGTAATGGTGCTGCGCGGTCGCGCAGAACGCTTCCTCCCTGCCGCCCACACCCCCCACCCCCAGGGCGCACGCCGCTCTTTACCCTGAGAGTGTCTCCTTGGAGAGGGGTGCCCCGCTGGGGAGATAGCGGGAGCATTAGCCCGGGCTAATTGAACCGGCGTTGGCGTGAAGAGGTGTGGAGGAAGGTGGCGTGCTTTGAAGAGAGGTGTCAGTGACGCCGATGTTATTCTAAAGACCTGACTGGAGACAGACTCGGCTGGCCGCGAAGGTGGGATCACAGCCTCTCTGCAGACACTCTTAGTTTTTTTGTTTTTTTTCAATATCTGGATGAGTGATATGATACAGGCTCTTGGCACGAGCTTTAGCATTTACATCTATGTGGTGACTGATTCCATGTGTGGAAATCGAAGGATTTATTTTATTTTACTTTCCTTTTATCAGGAAATATGTTCAAATTTATTTCCTTTTTTTTTTTTTTTTTTTTTTTAAACAGCCCCTCGCTGTGGGGACAGGCTGTCTGGGTCTGAGTTGGGCTGGCGTGTCGACGGGCCAGCGGCTATGCGTCTGTGGCCTGGCCCCTTGCTGGCCAGTCAGTGGTCGGCAGGGTGGACAGGGTGGAGAAACCTCACCACAGGAGGGACAGGAAGGTTCGAGCTGTAACTGAACATCGACTGACACAGGTCTTTCATTGGCCCGTCTCCTTCACCAGCGAATGTCTGCCATTAAGCGTCTTCCGAGAATCAAGATAAGGGTTTTTTTTTTTTTTTTTTTCTTTTCTTTTTTAGTGTATTTGCGTTAGCGTGTGAATGCAACGGGCTTACTGAGAAATGGGGATTTCTAGGCTAACACAGACTAGGGGAGATGAAGATCCGGCTTGCAATGAAGTGGAATTCGTGAATAGTAAAAAATAAAAAGCAAAAACAATTTTGAGCATTGCTGTGATGAATAATAACGTAATGGTGCAAATGTTCTTCCTCTGCAGTGCGCTGACGGTGCCGCGGTGAGGATGAGCGGCACGCTAATGCGCGCTGACGGCCGCATTAATGTAAACCCAGCAATCCTGGAAATTCCATTATTCCACCCAGCCATTTAATTGTTGGCCTTTCCTCCACACGAACGCCACTTCTTTTTGCCGGGGGGGTGTTTTATAGGTTGGTAATCCCCCCCCCCCCCCACCGAACAGTGACTGCAAAGTCTGTGCTGACCACTCTCAATAAAAACGTTATTCTAATCCCTGGCTTTGAAAAGGCCACTAATTGTGCGAGAGAAAGAGATCATCCGCGGATGTTGCTCATGTATTTAAAACACAATGGATTATGTACAGTAATGTGATAATGTACGTTCCCTGTAATTTAACAAAAGAAGTGATCAGGCCTACATCAGAGCCCTACAAAGGGCCCGTTAAAACGTAAGCCGAGGGGTTCCTGAGCGGGACACCTCCCGGCCCCGCCCGGGACACGGTCCAGCGCTTCTCCGGAGCTGTCCGCGGCGCAGGTGGCGGCAGGAACGCTACGCCCGGGAAGGCTAGCATCCGGGCCGAACGACGCCGACAGGTGAACAGTTCTGCGCTTGCTCGGCAGGGCTCCTGACACAAAGAGTAATCGCTTGCATTGAAGCGTCTTGGATAGGTTTGCTCTGTGCTGGGTAGCTTTTATTTTTTGCGGTTCGCTTTGCAGTCTTTCCATCTCTTTCTCCCTCCCTGCGCGAAGCCCGTTCCACAGTTGGAAGGGATTATTTCTCTGACAGTGTGAACAAATCTCTCTTTGTTCTTCCCTGTATTGTCTTTCCACTTCTCTGCCTGGTTTCTGCTCCCAGCGCCATTGATAATTATATCATTGCATTAGCGTGCTCTTTACCCCAAGGAATGAAAGTAATTGGAAGTATGTCTGTATTGATTACCCAAGTAACTTATTAAGGGTTAGCTAAACCGGTAACCCGCAAAGCGTGAAGCTTATTATGAAAAATTTGAGGCCTGTTGGAGGTTAACGCTGTTAACCGTTTAAGGCGCCTGGTGCAGGCCTGTCTGCAACATGTAAAGTGCGTGAAGTTTGGGAAAACGTGGGCTGAATCTGGACCCCTCCTCTGATGCAAAGGAAGGACCTGAGTGAAGGGCGTGATTGTTGTGGCTTCTTGTGGTGGAGCACTCCACGATGTGGCATGGGGGGGGGGGGGGACGTTGAGAACGCCCCTGGTGTAGAGGAACAGGCTCTAGGCCCAACCCACGCCCCAATAAAAACAACAACAACAACAACAACAACAACAACAACGTATACTGCCTGCCCAGAATAGTGAAAATAAAAGTGTCAGGATGGTAAAACAAAACTGCGTTTAATTGTTTTGGTTCCCCCCACTGAGTGTCAGACCTGTTTCCCCTGCATTGCTCTGTCCGGGCCTATGTGGCCTGATTTGCGTTACTGCCCTAGTGCGTACGGAGTAGGCTCTCTTTAAGCCAGTCCTCCAATAATGCTGTCATCCAAGACATCGTTCAGGCCTAATTTGAGTCACTGAGGCTTTTTTTGGTGATGGTGGGTGGAACTGCCCTTTGTGGCATATTCCTTTTAAATTCTTGCTACGTGGTCTATTTTACACTTGCATGTGTTAGGAACTAGTGAACTCAGTAAGGGGGTCCTGAGCTCGGGGTAGATGAGAGTGACGGTGAAACTGGTTGGTCCTGTCGGTGTGGTCCTGAAGCTGCTTTTAGAAAAATTCTCCCATTGTTTTGATGTTGAAATTACCCAGAGAGCCTGTCATGCAAGTATTCAGTTAGTCATTTGATTTGCATATTGATTTAATGTAAGGTACCTAATTGTCTGTGTCTGTGTCTGTGTCTGTGTCTGTGTTTCTCTGCAGCTGAGTGGGGAAGCCCAAGAGCTGTTCTCTGTGCGCCACGGCCCTGTGAGGGCTGCTCGGATCCTGCCTGCCCCCCACATCAGTGAGTATATCTACAGCGTTGGATACCTTCTACCTGACAACTGTCAAAGCATGGAGACACGCACGCCTTCACACTCACATACACTCACACACGCATACATTCACACACGCATACTCACACACTCTCTTTATACACATACACACACACACACACACACACACAGACACTCTCTTTATACACACAGGCACTCTCTTTATACACATAGACACTCATTCACACACATGCATACTCACACACACATACTCACACACTATACACACACACACTCTCTTTATACACAGACACTCTCATACACACATACACACTCTCTTTATACACACACACTCTCTTTATACACATACACACACACTCTCTTTATACACACACACACACTCACACACACACACACACACACACACACAGACACTCTCATACACACACCCCTGTCACCACACAGCATACTCTCTCACCGTGAGTCATTTCTTCTTTATTGAGGTCGTCTTACCAGATGCAGACATGAAAGATTAAACATTCT
>JAOYSI010029687.1:0-31555 GCA_025775065.1 Hiodon alosoides
CCCCCCCCCCCCCCCCCCCCCCCCCCCCCCCCCCCCCCCCCCCCCCCCCCGGGCCCTCCCGCAAAACCACGCGTGTGAACAGCGGGGGCGCAGCTGACACCTCTGACTGGGTGGGGGTGGTGTTTGGGTGGCTGTGACCAACTGCTTCTGTTACACATTCACAGCATCATACCACATCAGCAAGAGAGAAGTTTCATCAGCTTTAAAACAAAATTATAATTTAATGTTGAGGTCATGGGATTTCAGGAATATCACCTGAGGATTGAGGCGATTGCATGCCATGATCAGTATAACATATACTCGAGAAATCATTTGGTGAGATAATGTATCATGATTAAATGAGGGAAGTCATACAAGATGCGGAATGGGAAAATCACTTTGCAAATATCAATGATAAAATGCTGACACGTTTGAGTAACAAAAAGTGTGCAGAGAGATGTAAAATGATTGGAAGAGGCTTCCAGAAGTGTGAGGAGGAGGAGGGACCAATTGATAGAGCAGGCACAAACCAGGGAAGGAAGTCATTCCTGGTGGAGAGCAGTGAACAGGCATGCCCTTGTTGCTAGTGTGGTATGGGCGGATGTAAGCAGCGTGGTCACAGCTCAGAAAAAGGGAGCTCTATACCTGCAGTTCTGAGGCAGGGCCTACCGGAGGAGAGATACTGGGTAGAGATGTGGGGGTTTGGTTACTCCAGGAAGTGATAGTAGAGGCAGACCTAACCTGAATCAGACAGAGACAGACACCAACGATGGGAACAAAACGATGGACGGTAATATGTGGAGGTGGGGTGGTGTGGGGTTAATTACTTGATCTTAAGCAAGTAATTTACAGATCAATAAATAAATAAAAAATTTAATCCTGAAGTAGGGAACACTTAATTACGCCTATGTTGCTATGGAGGAAGCAATCTTCGCATACAATACTAGAATTATACTGGTCACAGAATGTAGTCAGTATGTTTGCAAGTTAATCAAAATTAACATCCACCAGAAAATTTTGCACTACTTAACAAAATGACCCGCTAAGAGAAAAAAATATGTTCAATCTGTGTATAAATGTGCTGTCTGATGTCTAGTATATGTTGTTAGGTATGATCATATTGTTTATATGTGAAGGCTATGTACAGATGGTGGAAACAAATTTCCTGAAAAAGACAATAAAGATCTAATCTAATCTAATCATCCAGCCTTGCACAGTGATTAAACTTTAATATAATTCAAAACCGTACAGGATGCCCCACTGCTCTCTTTCAATGAGTAGTACAGAACTAATTAACTAATCACCAAAGATAAAAAGAACCTGGTTGTTGTAAACAAGCCATTATTTATGACTGAATAAATATACATCATAAAGACAATGAGAATAGAGCATATGAATAACTAAGACTTCCCTAAGACTCAAGCATGTGCGTGTAAGATAGCGTGGATGAACGCTGGGCTGTTTAAGTGAAGGATACCTGTTGGTAATACTGGGGCACGCGAGCGGCTGAGGGTGCCGGCTGGGGAGCGGGCTGGGGAGCGTGAGAGGGTTGCTCTGGCGCGTAAGTCGGACCAGCTGGTGTCTTCCCTACAGCGGCCGGTCGCGCACCCGTGGCAAGTCCTGGCGCAGCCGGTGCTGCTGACGGCTCACCCAGGGCTTTACGGAGACGCTCCTGTAGGTGCTGCACAGCTGCCTGCATAAGACCGTGCAAACAGCGTCACTATAACACACGTGGTACAAACAGGGGGCCAGTGTAGAACTAAGCGTTGCAACTTCCTTTGGATAGTAAATAACAAACACAATAGCATCTAATAACAACAACAACAACAACAATAATGCTAGAATCTGGCTAAAAATAATCTAGTATCCAACTAAAGTAAACCAACAATGTCATATTCACTGCAGTCTTCAGCCAGGGCAGAACAATATGGCATTATTAGGGGCCTGGAACTGTGCTAGAAGCAGAGTTATTGGAATGGAATTAAGTTTGAAAGTTAGATGCCAGAGTTCTCTGCATCCCTGTTGGCTTTAAATAAGTTTTGAGGCAGTATCAGCTTTTATAAAATGCAAGAAAAGTCCAGAGAAAACTTGCCTATTTCATCCAACTGGTCGTGCATGTTTACTGGCCCCAAACATTTTATTTGTACTGCATTTCCCCAGTAACTTATTTTGCTGCTACCTGTAAAAGCTTAGGGTTTATCCCCCCTGGGGAGACAAGCTGCATCGGGTTACCTGTTGGGTGTTGTCAGGCAGATAGGCCATGGCGGTTACCAGGCTTCCCTGGGATGCCAGCAGGTCAGCGTAGTGGCTCATCTTATTTGCCAAGAGGCGGCCCACCACGGCGGAGTTGCCTTTCTGGGTCTGCTCCACTGCCCTCTGTAGCACCACTACCTTCTCCACTAGGTCCTGCAGGAGAGCATGTCATACATTTGCAGCACAACCAACAAGCTCCGCTTTACAGCACACATCGCAGTACGCGTCAAGACTTACACAAGCTTATTCATGACGGACACAGCACGCACATTCACAATATGCAGGATTTAAGTTAGGAGCTGGGCCTTCAAAGTGGCTCAGCTGGTACAAGCGCTCAGGTTGGTCTCTCTAGGCTCCTCACAAAACAAATACAATACTAGGATTGGATGCAGTCACACTAGCATGACTCCAAGTGGGTCGACAAATAGATAGCATTGCAAAAAACAAGATAAATTCAATAGAAAGAAAAATTGTAAAAAAGTAGTGAGACTTTTCACTCGTTTTCACCTTGCAAATATATTGCTACACCCCTACTAAGAGCCGTCAGTCTACAATAGACTTTCAACCGTTTTGTTCTCTAATTAAAAAAAACTCACAATACTACATTCTGTACACTTATTACATACAGCCGCATACATCCCATTTATACTAATGTGTGACTTGCGTACCCTTCACAAACATTAAAGAGACAGAAAGGACGGAGACTGCGGATGGAACTGGCTTCCTGGATCAGTTGAAAAGGAACAATTCGGGAAAGTAAGCTATGTGAAGAGTCAAGTACTAAATCAACCTAACTTGCTATACAATTAGCTAGCAAAAATTATCCTATAAATCCCCACTAAGGGAGTTCACTCCCTTAGCGACAAGGCAGGAACAGATACACACAAGCTGTGTGTTGCTCCCATTAAAGCAGAAAAATGAAGCGGTTTATTGCCATGGACTGTTGATGTGCTCGTGTTCTTCGGCTGACCTGGAGAGAGAGGGGGGAGTAATCATCCTGTGCTTTGGACCAGCAGGCCACCAGCTTCTCCACGTTGCCGGCACAGATGTAGCACAGACAGGCCTGGGCCTGCAGCTCCAGGTCTCCGTCGCTCTCCAGCCTGGAGCCCAGCAAGTCTGTGAAACACAAGGTACACTCAAGCACAGTACATCCTGACTGAATCACATTAAATGCAATGCCTGATCTGCCCTATAGTGGAAATGTAACCAAACTAGCTCCATCTTTGGTAATATAAAAAGCAAAAAAGTAAAGCACATAGGACATAACATTATATAGAAAGGTTGAGATTATAACATGATACTACCAAGGAATCGTCAACAGCAACAACTAGCATCAGTTAAATGAAAAATCTGTTGCAAAAAATGTTAGGAATAGAATTTAATGTTAGGGTTAGTTAAGGCGGTCCGGAGAGAGAAGAGCGGTAGGATGCTGAGAAGGACCAAGGTGAATTGGGGACGACTGCTTTACCACAGAGATTGGAAAACTCTTCGGTACGGGCATAGGTCATCACTGCCGCCAGTGCCTCCTTCCAGTTCTGCAGGTCACATGTCTCCAGAATCTCCTGCCAGTTCCTTGTCACCACAGCGCTGATTAACTGCAACAGGTTAAGTCGTAGAACTTACAATGCGTGGGACTGCTTCAAAAAGAAAACATTTTTTCCTAATAAACCAGACACAAAACACTTGAACCGATGCTCAGGGTTGTAAGTATTAATCTCTTCAATTTGTCAATGTCATGGTGTTAGTCACAAGTTCTCGTAGTGTATTTGCAGTTACTACTTGTGACAAACTACTAACCAGACAGCACACATACATCACTGCGTAGTGCCTACGAGCAAACATCCAAACTACATAGCCCGGATTAATTTGTTCACCAATGTGGCGGGAATACGTGGGACCGATGCAAGTATGCTGTCTGGGTTTGTTTCAAAAGTAACTCGCTGTTAAATCGATGCATTTGTTATTTTGAAAAGAGAAACCTAGCAACTATGAGGGCCCTCACCTTGGTGATCCTGCTTGGTGACTTGCTGAAGTACTTCTTCTGGGTCTTTTCCAGCAACTGTGGCCCCCCTGCGATAGCCAGGATGATGCTGTCTGCCATGCGGTTGTCATGGACACAGAGGTCCACAGCACCCTCAAAGTCGCCAGTGAGCAGGGCCTGAGTAATCAGACCATCTACATCTGTAACACATCACAATAAAAAGGTCAGAACCCCGAGACACTGAAAAGACCGAGAGCCTGTCCCGCCACATTCCACCCCCCCCCAGACCAACACCATCTGGTGTGTCACTTTTGACCAGCTGGTACTGGATACTTATAAATAATAATAATAATAATAATAATAATAATAACAATAATAATGATAATAATTCAGAGCCATATGCTTTTTATCCAAAGCGACTAATACGTTCTAGATTCAACCACTTACTACAGCTGGATATTTTACTGAAGCAATTCGGGTACAACAGTTGGGGTGGGACTTGAACCGGCACCCTTTCGGTTACAATACCATAACCAGATAACCAGAAGATATTTTTATTATAACGTGTGTCATTAAATGGTGAGATCGGAATGCCTAACAGCTCTTGTTTATACCTCTATAGGACTTGTTAATATTATATATACACATTTCACTCATATGACCAATGCAATGATTAATTGCACATTTAGTAGTTTAATTAACCAAAATGTCTCCAAGTTGTTAGCGGCAACATCCTGCGCTAACTTTATTTACAACTCCTGTGCTTTTTAAATCAGAGGCCTCTGTATACATCAGTATCTATTCCCAGCACTTCAGGTAGCATACAGACAGTGGAGTATTTTCATGCACACATTTCAGCCCCTCATTCGATTCTCACATGGGGAGGAGTGGATATGACCCTGAAAAGCATTTTCAGTAACTCTCAGAAGAGCGGGTAGTCAAGATAAATGTGCTACTCAGCTGAGAATTCAACTGTGGAAAAGTTCACCACCCGAAAAAGTGCACTCACAAGGAAAAGGCCTTCAAAATGTCAATTAATTACGTTCAGGTCTGATTAAATTAGTATCACCCTTACTTCTGTCAGACGGTGCCTTTTGTCTTAGGTTCCTATTAGGATCTTTGATGTATAGCAAACTTACGGTTACCTATGCCTTAAGGACCTAAAGAGAGGATCTTTACTGCATAGCAAACTGACAGTTCCCTTTGTCTTAGGGGTCTAAAGGGATATTTGGAGAAAATGCAAAACAGGTAAGACTTGCCTTCGCTGACTCTGAGTTTAATGGCCTCCTTGGCTGCAGTAGGTACGTCTTCCATGGCGGCATTCTCGACTTCTTCAGCCTCTATCGCTCCTATCTGCGCGACAGTAGAGAAACATACAATAACCTTCCCCACAAAACTATCGGATGGCTCCACAGACCAATAATTGCATGTAAAATGAATACCAAAATACAAACAAAGCATTAGTTGTCTTATTTCGTTTTAGGACAAAGCAAAAAGTATTGTCCAATATTCGTTCCTAGCTCATCTTATGTAAACCGTAGAGTAAATGTAATTTTAAAAATACATTAAATAAATACAACTCTGATTGGGTTGCATAAAAAAAGCATGCAAGTACCAAATACCTGCAAATGAAAGTTACCTAACTAACACAAAGGCCTCTTTGGTGCTCACTGGGGTTTCCATCAAAACTTTCCATAAAACCTTTGTTTTATTAAGGTCTTAACCATGCTGATAAGCTTTTAAGGTAAATCCTAACCTAAGTCCTATTAACATCTTCTGTATCAATATCTGCTTCCTTTGGTGGTCGGTATGTGTTTGAGTCAATAACGGTGGATGTTTTATTGCAGATTTAATTCTCATTTCAAGCTTTGCATGATTTGCATAGGCATATGAAGGGGAGCAGTACATGATTAATGAAAGGGTGATGGTTAAAGCCTGTTAATTAAAATTTAGATTTAGATCTGTAAAACATTGATAAAGATTGAAGCAGAATGCCATAATAGAGGAACCGAAGGGTTAAGCAGCTTCACAAGAGAATGATGGAGGGTAGGTGGGTCTCGGGGATGGACAAGCGCGAGTACCTCATCCAGGTCGACCTCCTCCTCCTCCTCCTCCTCTTGAGGAGTAGCATCT
This sequence comes from Hiodon alosoides, assembly GCA_025775065.1. Classification (NCBI taxonomy): domain Eukaryota; kingdom Metazoa; phylum Chordata; class Actinopteri; order Hiodontiformes; family Hiodontidae; genus Hiodon; species Hiodon alosoides. Next base: position 6,347 of record JAOYSI010029687.1, read on the forward strand.
GTACTGGCGTTGATCTGCTCAGACTTCAGGTCAACCTCCAGTTCAGTTTCTGGTTCACCCCTCAGGTCAAACTGAGGTTCAGGCAGGTCAACCATAGGTTTGGGGTCAGACTCAGGTTCAGGTTGATGGCCGAGCTCAGGTTTAGGCTGAAGGTCCACCTGAGGCTTAAGGTCAAGCTCAGGATCAGGTAAAGGGTCACCTTGAGCATTTAAGTCAGGCTTAGATTCGAGCTGAAGTTCAATCTCAGGTTCAGGTGAAAGCTCAGTCGGAGGGTTAAGATCAGACTCTGGTTCATGTTTAGTGACAGCCCAAGGTACTGGCTGAGGTCCAGGTTTAAGCTCAGGTTCAGCATCACAAGTAGAAATAGGCTGCACACCAGGAGTGAGGATAGGGGGCAGCGAAAGATATTTGCAATCATACAGGTTTTGGCAAATAGAAGTATAGAAAGCCAGGCTTAAAAAAAAATAAAAATAAAAATCATAATCATTTAAATGAAGGGTCAGGAACCTCCTGGAGGTTAATCCAGCAACCACCTCGGGTCATTGAAAGTCACAAAGCTTTCTCTAAATACTGAGGTAGTTTTACCAACTAATAAACACACAGACATTGGGTGACTAAACACACCGCTGAGTCTTTGACTGGGAATAATCAGGATTCCTGAAACTACGCCTCTGAATCCCTGGTTTCAACATGGTTCTAGATCACACTGCCATAAATGCAAGGCCTGGTAACTTAATGATGATAAATGACCATGTCCACCTGTGACTTTCAAGGATGACAGCTGGAAATGCCAAAACTGGTTGGTACAAACTGGAATTTCAGTCACTCTATATCTTGATTTCAGAATCACAAAAGATGAAAATTACAGCAACAGTTGTTATTTTTCAAGGAGCCAATTCAATGTAGACAACAAGCCTAGGTCATGTGGAAAACAAATGTATTCCATGAGGTAACTGAAATTGACAGTATGGTATTATGACAATGTAAAACCTAACCAATACGTTCTCGTAAATCAGAATCATTCAAGAATTTTAGCTTTTTGAATTTGTGAACAATGTCATCTAAGCTACTATCATTTATTACTACTCTCTGGAAGTGTAAAGTAAAAGGATCTAGAATCTTCTGTTCTGATGTAGAATGAGGAACAGCATTATTCTAATAGTGTGGGAATTTCTCCAGCAGTTTTGTAACAAGATCACTTTGAGCCTCAAGCAAGACGGTGCCTCTAATTTAATGGAGCCCTAACAAGCTGCACACTGCTAAACCTACTCATAACCGCATTTGTTAAGATCAGAAATTTACAGAGTACACACATCTAAATATTTTTATACAAAGCCTTTGCTAAAAATTCACTGATTTAAAACCAACATGTAAAGTCTGCCCCTGCTTGCGCAAATAAGTAGTAGCGACGTGTTTCAAATAACAAAAGCAATTTCGTGCCACATAGGTTACACATCTTTATTTGGTCGTGCATGCAATCAGTAGCCACTGTAACTAATTAATGAATTTCAGATCACAAACAGATTTGTATTGAGTGAGTCCCTAAAGAGAGAACGGTGGATAAAGTACTTAATAAACCTCAGTTACTAAATACAGAATGCCAGCACAAGGACATACCCCAGACTGAAACCCTTACCTCCTCAGGCTTGTCTTCTTTCTGCAGTGCTTCTGTGATCTGCAAACAGAGAGCACACAGTCTGAGACAACAAGGAAGGAACAGAGAACTAATCATTTTAGCCTCTGTAAGTCGACAACTGGTTAAATATTGTCATTGCATAGTTTTTTCTTTTTAGGAGTTATTGGGCTAACTCCACCCTTCTGCATTCCCATAGCAACCTTTAAAAAATAAATAAAAATACTTAAATTACCCATCAGACTGGGATTGACGGACTCGGAAAACTTGTCTATGTACCATACAACTTACCTTTAATGCTAGTTCCTCTTTGTTATATCCCAAAAGTTCCAAATACTTGCCCCGTGTGTCATTCTCAAAGTTGACCTGAAAACACCAGAAAATGTGTTAAAGAAAATTGACTTTGCTTCTCTTTCTTCAGACTAATTAGTCAATAATTGCCAAGCTGGTAAATTTGGTATCAACTATTGTGTCACAAAACCTCCAAATCTGAACTCAAACCCATCAACATTGCCAAATACTCCATTACCATATATTGATCGCTGCCTTTTGACCGGTCACAGTTCATGAACCTTACTTAGATGTCTGCTTGAAAACACCAAAGTCAGTGGTTTGTTGCCCGTGTCCATTGTATGCAGCATCCTTTGGAAGCAGGGAAAGCTAACCAAAATGGAATCTCAATGAGACTTGCCTCATAGAGGATACAAATTCTGGCTCTGCGCATGAGAGATCCTGTCAACAAACCGATGTAACCGCAAACAGAACTTCAGCTGCTTCGATAAGTCCCAGAAATAAATTAAAAGAAAGTTTAGAAAGGTGGCAAACCTAAATAATACTAGTTATTTAATGTTTAATTTTTTTTTATTTTCAGAATGCATAGCTGAATTAAAAGAAATTAATACATTTGAGGCAAGTCTTAAAATGGCGAAGGGCCACTTCCTGCTTCAAAATACTGGCTTCAAAGGACATGGTCGGTACTTAGTAACGTCAACATACAAATCCTATTCCAATCTGGAACACATTCAGTCACTAGTTTACTATCAATATGGCAGACACGGGTTCAATAGGTTCTTAGTTCACAGAAGCTTGGTTCTCACCTTTAGGAAGGACCACACAGTCCTTTCAAACTCGTTCTGAGCAGCATCGATCTTGGACTGGCAGAACTCAACAAAACTTCCTGCTGCCATGGCTGCCTGCAGCTGGCTGGAGCGGTTAAGAAAAGTCGTTTCCGTGACGACCTGGCTGACATGAACCACGGGGTGGGAGGGTTGCTGTGGCTGCTGAGGAGTTGCCTTAACATTCTCCAAGGTCACCAGCTTGCCCCCAAACTGTAAGCAGGTAAAGAACACACACTTACATTAAAAACTAACACAGGAAAAGGGACACAGTGATTAAATGTTATATCCCTACTACCATGTAACCCAATTTGGATGATTACTTTTATTACATTTCTCCAATAATTGCCAACAATACACTTGACTTGAATGTTTCAACGCTGACTGGAGAAGGGTTAGGATTGCAACACACAAGATTTCTCATTTAAAATCTCATTTTAAACACTGTAAACAGATTCCAGCTTTTGCCTGTGGAAGAATAAGGCACAGTAAAGTACTCTAGTCTACAACTAAGTGGGCCAGGCGGTCTCCTCGGACTGCAGGTTGGGTACATACAGCGAAGGATGCCCCAACAGGCCGGCGGATCCATCGGGGGGGTTTCTTCAGAGGTGCGACTGTGCTCGGGGGAGCGCTGGACTGCGGAAGCTGCAGGGGGGGCAAGGTCTGTCCCATCCCGAAGGGGTCAAGATTGCCAAAAGAGGTGCTGATCTGTAGAGAAATACCAGGCCAGCAATCAGAATCACTGCAAACCATCAACTGCTTTTTGAGCAACATCACATTTGCCCAGTCCTGACCAATACTTGCACAGGAGAGAAAAAACTTATTTCGCCAATGTTTTTCCTCAAGCTTACACCACTGTAGTAAGACGTTATGTTTTAGAGAACAACAGTTCCACTAGCAGCTTTCTGGCATTCACTGACCGCGTGAGGAGAAGAAACCACATGGAAAAGCCACCCGATACCTGGTCTGCTTGTTTCTGACTTTGGCAGTCGTTGCTGCCCCCCATGATGGAATAGACGCTGATGTGTCCGTCGAAGGCGGCGGCGGACAGCAGGGCGGGGTTCCGAGGGCACCACTGGATGTCGAAGCACCACTGCGTGCTTGTGGGGAGCTCGTACAGCACCTGGGACCAACACAGGGGGTACAGCTCCAGCAGTCTGAAAGCAGTCCGCTCTGGCTAGGAGGAAGGGGAACCCAAGCGAACGCGGCCCACTTCCTATACTTTCTAAACATGCAATCTACTCCAGTAATCATATTCGCAAATCCAACCCAGAAAAATACAAAACTGTGAATAATATAAGCATAGTACAGAGCAATACAAACAAACAAAAGTTATGTGTGACCGCTAAACACAAATAAAATACTGATTAAGGAGGATTTATCCTCCCACTGCAGGTCAGAACCGCTCACCTCAGCAGTGTTGGGGTTCCAGCATAAGATCCGGTTATCCTTCCCGCAGCTCAGCAACAGCTCCGGGTCTGCCAGACTCCAGGCGATGGCCAGAACGCCCCTGAAACACATGGGCTCTCATCACGTTTTGGTGAGGGAGACATTATCCACAGGGGCCGCAATTCCTCATGAGAGCATGTATATTCTCCGAGATTTATAACGTAGGTATACATTTTAAAAAATAACATTTTTAATTCTAATACAGGGTTTGGGAAAATGAATGAATTAAGCTGTTATTTAATGTCAGCTTAAACCAACACTGCCCAAAATAATTTTACTAATAAAAAATGTAGTCATTTAAGTAATTTATCCTCATTACACTGTAATTTTAGTAAAATTACAAACTAAAATAAAATCCAGTCGAAAAACCTAATTAAAATACAACTTTTAAAATCTTCTTGAAACTTATACAATTTATAAGCAAGTCATGGACTGAAGGCCTATTCAGTCTGTCACTTGAAACTAGATAAATGTTTAAATATTTGAACCAGAAACAGCTGAAATATTTCCTATATAAAACTAAACCTGACATAAGTAAGGCAGCATGAACCATCAAGTGCCGTTTATATTTGTTTCAACTACGCAGACCACTGAGTCATTCTGTCCTAGTTTATAAGGTAGGATGGGCACTACGTGTCATAAGTTTCTACTTTGAACCTGGAAAGGACAGATAAGAGAAGCTAGTAGGAACCAGAAAGTGAACCAGCAGGTGAAACCGATACTTATTTTTCTCAAATTAATATCAGGCCTTTATTGCAGTCATTTTCGTCAAAGACTAATAAATCAAACTAAATCTAACTTGTTACAAATATCACTGAATACTTGTATAATGAATTCTTACACTTTATGGTTGTAATTTTATACAGATTTTATACAATAGCAACCAAAATTATTCTAAAACAACTAAAAACGTGCAAGGTTACAACAAATAAAAACAACGAAGGCAGTAATGATGAAACCTCACAGACAAACTCACTTTTCGGTGTCTGATTTTCATCATTAAACACTGCACAGTGGGGGCACGTACCGGGTGTGGTTCTCCAGTACTTTGAGTGGGGAGGTGGCGAAGCGAAGGTCCCACACCTGGATGACAGGCATCCTGTCATCCTCAGAGGCCAGGACCAACTGGGTGGCCACCTCAGGGTTCCAGGCTAGCCCAGAGCAGTGCATCTGCGCACACATGGGGGGACGAGAGCACAAAGAAGGTGCATTAGGGGAATTCTGTAATCCTGGCAGGCAGACACACCATGATGGGCCAAAGGGATAGCCATTTCAACAAGAACAGATCTGTTTTGCTTAGCCCAGGGACCATTTGTAAACAGGTTAAGTCTATGAAAAGCGGGATTCTTCACAGATCCAGTCAGTAGCTTTTAAAGCTGGCTTAAAATGGTGAATCAATACATAAAGGAAAAAGGAGGGAGCCTTTTATTTGACTGCTGATAATTCAAAGCAAATCAACAGTATTAACTCTGCTAAATACGAAATGATGATGAAAATCCAATGAAATCCCAAGGCAAAACCACTTACCCTGTTGCTATGATCGCTAACTTTGATGATGAGGTCATTTTTCCTGAGGTCCCAAACAGAAGCACGGCCACTTGGACTGGCCGAGGCCAGGATGTGCTGGACTTGTCTGTTCCAAGCCACACAGCTAATATCCTCCAGAGGCTGGACAGTAACAAAAAAAAAAAAAAAAAAAACACACACACACATTACATATTAGACCACATAAATCTCTCACATTGTAGTCATTGGTAATATGTGACACACATTTACAGTTGGAGTTCATGGATTTACAAATTTTAATCTAACTGATTAAAACCAGTTACACATTAGCTTGTAATTCAATGATTTCTCACCTGAGTTTTTGGTCCTGGAGTCATTGGTGAGCTAAAGTTGTTAAGGTCCCAGATGTAGATTTCAGACTCGTTACCTCCAGAAACAACCAGGTTGGTCTGTGTAAAAGTCGATTTGTTAAATCTTTTTTTTGTTTGTGGACTGACGGGGAAAAAACGTTAACACGGCAGAAATCTGACTGCTGAGGAAGTGAACCAACCTGGAAGGAGTTGACGTCAAGGGCCCGCACAGGACCAGAGTGCTTGTCATTCTGGGCAATGACCACCTCGCTGTCCCCTGCCATGATCTTGGCGGGGTCGTAAAGAATAACGTTGCCATTCTCTCCCCCAGCAATGAGCACTCCTGAGGGGAGACCCTGCTCGTTCATCCCATAAGGACCCCACACCAGTTTGTGGTACCTGCGTAAAGAAGAAATGTGCTCATGGTGAACTGACATTCATTTTAAAAACAACAATACATAAATATTTAAATTGGTAGATTAAAAAATGTCATGATCACACAAAGAATGGAACCATTTAACCAGAAGCTCAAACTTCACAACAGCGATGACCGTTGACTTCTAAATGTGTTCTTAAATTCTGACCACGTTCTTATTTCCCAAGGTTCCAGTTTTCTTTTCAAAGTCTTTAGGAAACTTTGCGGCAACGAGAGTATGACTGAGTGCCTAGTTTAAAGGAGTCTTGAGGGTTTGGCAATTGAAAAAATATCAAACAGTTTGGGAATAGGGTCATTTACCCTTGTGCACCTCACACACAGTGTGTGTGTGTGTGTGTGTGTGTGTGTGTGTGTGTGTGTGTGTGTGTGTGTGTGCGCGCGCGCGCAGTACTTCACCTTTGGGAGGAGGAGAAGGTACCGCATAACTTCATGTCAAGCGTGAGCTCAGCCAGATCCAACTCAAAGATCTCCAGAGAAGCACTAGTGCTAAAAGTGGCATCGAGCTGTTGGGCAGACGTGCCTGTGAAAGGATGGGAGACAGTTCATGGTTGATTTAAAAGATAATACAGGTGCTTGCACAACTACATAGATGAGCACTAACTATCACATAACTTTTCATATATTGAAAGAAAACCCTACAGACACCATTTGAAAGTTTTTTTTTTTTGTTGAACTTAGCAACAAAAATTCAGTAAGAACTTGACAGAAATAATATACTGTGTGTGTGTGTGTCTATATATAAGCTTATTAACTACTATTAAACTATTAACTATTAAAAGAAACTATAAAGAAAAAATAAGAGTGAATTAGAAGATTTATACTGTCCGTTTTAAAACCCGTATATGTCATCATCAAAAAAAGCACATTAGCATGAGCCTCAATACAGAGGCAGTGCTCAGCAAAAGTAGTGGTCTTCGCCAGAAGTGTGTTAATGTCTGTTGAAAGTTGACGAGAGAAGTGTGTCTTCTAACCGGCTGCCAGATAGATGGGGTGGTGCTCAGCTGGGCTCCAGGCCTGTATGGCAGTTCGGTCGATCTCTTTCAGCTTCATCTGTCGATAAAACCCAACATACAGCTTTGACTGGGATTTCTGAAGAGATTATGAAGGTTTAAATGGTGTACACACATCTTCCTATCCTAGATTCTACAGGAGAGCAGAACTGCTAAAATGACCCTATAATGCTAGAACAGTGCAGCTTTGTTTCCAAGCAAATGTGTTGCGTCTATTGCAGCCTTGTTACGTCTATTTCCACCAGGAAACTTAAGGTAGGTAGAACATTCAATTTTTCATTTGCAAAAAATGTTGCTCATTGCAACAGATCTTAGTTCAGCCTTGTTACTTGCTGCATTTTCTCCCAAGGCAACACAATTTCATAAGTCCTATAAAGACTGTACATGAAAGTTCAGAAGAAAACTATCAAAACATGCAAAAGACAGGGACTAAGGTCAATGTGGGCTTTCTCAAGACCTTATTAACCTTATTTTCAAGCTCTGGTTTAATGAGCTTCATCCATGTGCATTACAAGTTGAGAAATTACACAATGTGTTATGTGGCACCTGCACGTCCCCACTTGTTGGAAGATTACATAACTACCTCATAAACGGTTAAAACTGCTCCACTGTGCAATAATTACATGCAATACACATCTTAGTAAATTATATTTATTTAACATATCCTTCCTCTTCTGCACTACATTCCCTTGCACTGTATTTATATATATATATAAATAATTTTTAACAAAATTTTATTATTATTATTATTACTATTATCTATGTCTGTTGCTGTACTGTTTGTGCACTGGAAGCTTCTGTCATCATGAAAAATTGTATGTGTAAGAATACTTGGCAATAAAGCTCATTCTATTCTAACTAGACTTTTCCTTGGGGCACAGTACCTAACAAGACCTTGCCTTGGGGCACATAACATTACTTAATTGTCTAGAGATGCAGTTAGTTTCAGAGGTTACTACTGCGTAATTCGCTTGTTGCCTCCTGCCGTTTAAAATAGGCAATGGCAGGTGATTTATTTCTGTTAACATTGTTTGGTTAATAACGTTCACTTCTTGAAAGTGACAAACCCGTAGATAATATATTGACTACAGTAGAATGCTTCGTATTCCGGATAGGTTGTTAGGGATATAGATTTTATATATATATATATATTTAAGTTAACGTTTATGAGTCAGTAATAAAAAGCCTTACGTTTTAATGGTTAGCACGGTATGAAATCGAATGATAAATTGTGCATTGTTTCCACCAAGTCATGATCTTCTACCTGCAAGATGTATCCGTTATAAGTGGTAAAATTGTCTTGTTATGCTCGGTGGTAACGATTTATTAGTTAGCCGACCTCTTTTATATTGCTAATGTATCCAGCACAATTATTTACAACAGTTAATGTACAAAAATATAATAATTGAGTTAATTATGTCCATGTATCAGTCGTATTTTAAACAAGAAAACGTTGAAGAGTGAGGGTTTGGCGATCCAGTGACTAAATATAGGATACTGAAAGCAGTGCATCTATGCAACTGGTAAATAATAACTGATGACAAAGCCGGGCTAGACAGTACATTCTGCTTTTATATGAAAATGATTTCATCGCAACCATTTCCTTCCACTGCTAAAGTGTAAACTCTGAACCCTGGTATGATGACAAGAAGCAATTAATTCAGAAAGATAGCTAGCGAGCTAACTAGGAAGCATATAGAGGGTTCCTCATATACCCCAAAAGGGCTTACCTTTTGTTTTCGGAGCTTTATTCAGACTCGCAAAAATAACAAAAATGTATTTGTTTTTTTCCTAATTTTTTGGGACAGCTAACCAACAGTAATATAAGCTTACTAGTTATTGGTCCCGGCAGCAGGCTGCATAAATTCCACGTCCCCACTGGTGTCCATCAACGTGGCATTGCAATTCCCTCCCCTATCGCCGAATACTTCCGGTGTTGTGCCACATTCTGATCCCCTTTGACTCAAGATCCCCCTGTCGGCGCGGCCCAAGAAGTTGTAACTGCCGATTCCCATGATGTCTGATGAGCTACAATTTTTCCTTATCGTATTTACCTGATGTTGCTGCTTTTACTGTTACTAATGTGGCGTTACACGAAGCAGTTTGCATTCAACATGTATCGCAAGCCACCAGATCTGGAGTTTAACATCCCTGCAATCTGTAGGCAACTCTACAGTCAAAACAATTAAAATTCGTCGCTTGAAGTTGAAATCGCTTCTGCAATAAGGGACTGATTTATCATGCAATGTCTTATCAGTGAAAAGTTGTTTTTTTTGCGCGTAATGGAAAATAGCAACCTGAAGCATTCTGTGTATTTATTACCTACTCCACTTTTTACGAGTTTACCCTAATATGAGGTAAAATGTAATGTACACTCCCCAATTCAGTGTTTAAGAACCACAATACAACTTACCACGTTAATAAGTTTCGTGATATCCATTTTACTGTCGTTTTTTATCTTGTAGACTAAAATACATTTTCAGGAATTTAATCCTAATGACCGCGCCATACGTTTTAAAAAAATGAAAGACCAAAATCACATATGGGCTACAAACACTGAAATTCATCATTCTACCATATTTCTACTTTTAAACATCGGGATCATGTCGTAGTCAGAAGTTGCGGGTCGTATTTCCTTCTGCCAAAAACTGCATCGGCCTTTAATTATGACACCAATTTAAAAGTAGGCAGAGTTCGTAAACATTGATTTTGTGTTATTACTGGGTTAATATCTAAATATATTACGGTAACAAATAATAACATACGATTGTATTTATTTCGAAAGAAAAACTGCGTATACATCCTTCATTCATTGTTTAATTGAAACCATTTCTTTGATCTGGACAATTTTAAACACAGGCAAAAAAACAGAAGGCTCCATTACAACAACCTTCGTGACTTTCCACACCATGAATCATCCAGCTGTAACTGTCGAAAATTGTGCCCCTAACAGGGCGTTTGAGTAGCTGTAGCAGTGGAGCGGGTCAGAGAGTGAGAGACTTCAAGGACTATAACAATATTTATGTATCCAAACAGTGAGTGCACTTGCGCCAACTAGGTTTAGCATGAAAGAGACACAAGTGACATAGGCTGTTTGTGAGCCACCGCAGTGACTTTTTCAACAGCTTGGTGGAGCGGGTGCCAGCTGCCCTACAGAAGAAACTCTTCCAGATTCTCCCATTCCGCCTCTGTAACGCACCTGCCACTTTCAAGAGACTAATGGACTGGGTGCTTGCCTTAGTTCCACATACCACCTGTGTTGTCTATACTAGATGATTTTCTGATGTTAGTCCCCTCTTTTGATGACACATTGACTCCCTTATTAGAGGAGCAGGACTCTCCCTACACCCTAGGAAGTTAAACCTGCTCTGGAGGAACACAGATCCTGTGCTCTGTCGTGGGGCCAGAAGGGTGGGTAAAAGTAGCAGCGGTGCATGATTTGCTAATTTTTGTCCACAAAAGAGATGTGAAGCTTCCTAGGATTGGCCAAGACCAGGAGGGCTACCACATCTGGAGGAGAAAGAGGCAGAGGTCGAGGGCGGTGCACTGGTCGCTCATTCTGAGACAGGTCAGCAGGACAAACAGCAACTCCCCTGGAAAGCAGTTCTTGGAAGCTCAGGAGGATGACCTTGAGCTGTGTCTGGTGTTTGACTGGGTGGCTGGGGGTGAGCGGGCAGCTATATGTTGGGCCTCCTTGCACAGTGGGACACTGTGTCACGGGTTTCTGAATTGTGGGTGGAAGGAGCTGGGGCAAAGGGCTGACCAGGTGGCAGCTGATTGTGCCCCGTGGATTGCAGCAGGATGTCATTGCATGGATGCATGGAGCACCAGGCATAGGTAACTTTGGTGCGGCAAGTACTTGACATTGACTCTGTAAGAAGTTCTCTTGGTCTCTCTGAGCAATGGTCTAGTCGAGCATTACCATTGGACGCTAGCCACGCAGTTAGCCATCCTGCGATTGGGAGCTACGTCTGCCCCTGCCGCAATATGAGCCAGGGGGTGCGGACTGCCCAGAGGTTCCTTCATCAGAGCCTAGACCAAGCTCGTAGGGTCGTAGGGAGAGGCATGTGTTAGCATGTGTGCTAAAATCTCTTTATTCCAAATTTTTGGTAAGTGACTTCTCCGTTCCACTAATAGGGAAGTTGTTAGGGCGTACAAAGCGATCTGTTCAGTTTGTTTTAGTGTATATGTAGTCTTACAAGGGATGTGGGCCAGGAAGTGGAAGGATGGAGTTATGTTCGCCTGTTGTAATGGCCCCTGAGGACAGCCTGAGGCCATGAAGGGGGATGTGTGGCAGATGGAGCCAAAGCATCCCATCTGATGGAGCCAAAGCATCCCATTTTGAGGGACCAAAAAAAAAAAAAAATGTCCAACAACTGATTAGGCAATATAGGGATATTTTATCTACAGAGGCTAAGATAAATACATTATCAAAATGAAAATGAAAAATAAAAATATATACAAACAGTAACTTTCAAAACTATTTTAATTAAACATTATTTTATTAATGAATAGTTTTGACCAGCATAAGGTTTGTTTCTGCAAAAAGCCCTATCTGATACAACATAAGAGTGGCTTCACTGTCAGATGTTCACACACAGTTTATTTGCAAGCTCCGAGTACCCTGCCATGCACGAAGAGTAATACAGCAGTAAAAATTAGCATTTTAGTAGTCCAACACTAGTACGTTGCATAGGTTTTTAAGTCAGCATTGGTAGTGATGTACAATGACAAATATCCCACAAGACTGTGAGCACTTGAGAAGTTTTTATTTGCTTGTGTGAAGATGACCCCTTTGGTGCGCATTAACAATAGTTTACACAAGCCTTACACACTCCGATGGAGTCGTTAAGATGTAACCGTTTCTTTAATATTTATACATTTGTGCTAATGCAATTACCCTTAGCTAAAATAGCATTTGCTCTGGCTTATCAAGTTCAGTTAAAGCATAAGTAATCAGTCACCAGCATTGCCCACTTTAAAAAGAGAACACACATTCTACAATAGATGCATCGTGAAATGTAAATAAAGAATAAAGAACTGCAATTTTAAAACAAGAACAATAATACCTTTATTTTCTACAACTAGGTGACACTTATGCTAAGCTTATTCAAGATTTAAGTTGAATGGTCATGTCTTCTTTCACATCCCAAGCTATAAGATAATAGCACAGAACAAGGGGTCCCTCAAAAGGGTACCATTACTCAAGGCAACCGCACCAACGCCACCTCATTCAAACCCCATCGCAGCTAAAAGAACGCAATCAGAATAATCCAAAACAAAACAAAATTGATATCCAAAAAAGTATTCAGAACCACAGTTATTCTTTTTTAAATACCTACTGAACAAAAATAAAGTGCAGCACACATTCAGGTGCAGATTCTGCATACAAAAATAGTTAATTTGTGTGGGTCTCAGCCCTTCTGCCCTCTTTTTTTAAACTACATTCCTATGACCCCGGTAGTGGTAACGTCACTGTGCTATGAGGTCTCCATCATCTTAGGCTCGTCTGTTTCAGTGCCGTCCTCTTTCTGTACCCTCGTCGCATTATTCCACAGGCCAGCCTCTAAACAGCGTTTCACATGGTACTCTGCTGCCTGTCAACAGAGAGTTAAGCCATTGAGTTCAGTTTCCTCTACCGTGCAGACGGAAATATCACAGGCATAAATGTACAGAACCGTTTCACAGACACCTCAAAACTAATGACATTTATTTTAGTCTACGGATCGTCATTCAAAATTGTATTTTTTTATAATAAATAACAAATTCAAATGGATCACATTTGGTTTTAACTTGATCCTTATGCAAGTTACATTATACTGCTTATTAACACTAAGGAAAAAAACGATGATGACAGGTTTATTTAGAAAGCTATTCTCCCTCTGGTTTATTGTTAGATTATCTTTGTCATATAACCCATCACTCTCCACCTCATGTCTCGCAGAACCATTCTTGGAATTTAATTTGTTATGACTCAACTCTACTTTTTTAAATATTAGTGTAGACCACTAGCGGAGGCTAACAATCACAATAACGATTTAATTGTTTTTAAGAACCTGGAGCATTTCAGCACTGTTCTGCTTAGCATTTTGCTTTTCCGTGAATCATCTTAAAAATACCTGTGGATTCATGCTGCTGAGAACATTCTGTAGTATCTGCATGTCCTGCAGTAGTAATCCTGCCCTTAGGTCCTGCAGCAAAAGAAAAGAAAAAAATAGTTTAATAGGACACATTTCATACAGCATCTACTGTATGGATATTTGGCACATAGTTTTCCCAATCATCAATATTAATCAAAGAAAATGTAATAATTACGCTCTAAACCAACACTCCAGAGACCTCTGTTAGTTTCCATCATACAAATCAACACAGAATGCATTTCCTATAAATGTTTCCCGTTTTTGAGTTATAGAATGACTCATTGTCATGAATTCAAGGAGTGAAATGACAATGGCAAGGAAAGAAAACATTTGGTTAGCAACATACCGGAGGCAAAGATTCCAGAACCTCTTTGGGGTCCAAGTCACAGCCGTTAGGGGCTTTATGATACTCCATGTCTTTTGGAACCTCCCCTTTGCACTTGACGGTATACTCCTTCACCCGCTGTTTAAAGGCGTTCAACTCCGTGTGAAAAACATCCAAATATCCCTCTTGTCCTGTCTCGGGTTAACAATGACAATTATTGTCAAATTAAATGGACTCAATTTGGTTCTATAAACTACATCCACTTGTGAAACGTGCTACAAGTATTCCTAAATGTCTGTTGGCAACATCCATTCACTGCTTAATGATCATAGTATCAATGGAGAAAGCTTACATTCAGCACTGAGTGCTGTCATTCCTTACGGGACAACCACAAGCTCAAGTATGTAGTTTGATTGCATACAATAAGTCTCTCTCTGGTAGTTTTTTTTTTTATTATTTAAAAAGTTTTTGAGTTTAGAAGTTAATCAAATGTTCCCTGTATGGTAAAAACAAACTGAAAATTGCATCAATGCATTGAACAGCATTAAGTAATGTGGCACACTGTTTAACCCAGGATCTAAATCCTATTATTACTTTAATAAACTCAAGCCACTCATTTTAATTATCAGCTTTTCAGCTCAGTGTATCCACTGTCAGGCAAGACAAAAATACCACACACATTGTGTATACTCTCCCAAAACAAGATGTGTCAGATGAATTTCCCAGCCATGGAGCTCAACCAGTCACAAATGTGGAATCCTCTTCACCAACACAGTAGACGAATCTGCCCTTACTTTGGCTTTCTGGAAGAACTGTCGGAAGCAACCGCGTGGATCCTGCTGGGAACTCCTGGCCATCTCCAGAATAAACTGCATAGCAACAGCTTGGTGGGCGACCTGCTCCATCAAAGCCTCTTTCTGTTAGACACAATAAGAGAACACGTTTTTGTTGATTTTTTACTCAGAAGATTCTGCTTGGGTTAGCCTCAGCAATACCTACCCACAGAAGTGAAAGCTTGTCCATAGAAAACCAGAGCATATGATGGGATACTAGGGAAATGAGGGAGAGGATAAATAGATACATGGCCTGCTACAAAAAGGAGGCAAGTTTCTACACATTCAGGGTGTGTTGCCAGCCATATTCCCCACTAGCCAGGTTGCTTGTTCATTGTGATGAGATTTACATAAAAGTTAAAGGAAGACCAACGTATTTATATTCCAAAAATATTGAAAAAGGATTTATAAACTGGGTTTTGGGTTTAATTTTTCCCATTGAATTTGCCATTGTTTTATTTGAGACACAGACACCCTACTCTCAAGAAAGTGAGTTGCTATGGTAACTTATGAGACGCAAGTTATCGTAGGGGATTATTAGGCTCTCAAAATTTCTTCTCTTTTGGAGTACCGCGCGAATGCACACAGGTACAGGTACAAAAAAAATAAAATAAAAATATCACTGCTTATGCCACTCTCAAGCAACAAGTCAACTTTTAGGCAGACGCAATAACATCTCTGACATATTCTAACATTCACACTGATGAAAACTAGGTTCACGCATCAGCGCAACAAGGATTTATCAGCGATACGTTTGGCCATGGATTAAGTATTTTTTTAACTAAGAGGGGCGGTCTAAAAGAGGCAGCTGGAGAGCGGCAAGTGTTGACATTTCTCAGGGCTGACCTCCTCTGCCTGCAGGCGGAAGCACCACAGGATCAGGTAGTTGGCCGTCTCTTCACAAATGAGATGAGGCTGATCCGACAGGAAGCGTTGGCTGTCATCCCACCGCCTCAGCATGCCTGAACATGGACAAACACAAATGCTGGACTGCAGCATTTAGCCAATAGTAAAGTGTGGCTTTTATTGTCTCACAAATGTCTAAATCACGTAAAAAAAAAAAAAAAAAAAAAAAAAATTAAAATTGATTGATTGTGTGCAAAGCCTTAACAGGTATAGCCTGTTCTTAAAGTAAAAAGTATCTTCGCTACGTAATGAACGAGTATCTTGAATGCAGTTTACCATATAGACTTTAGGTGTGAATGTGGCCAGATAGCTGACCACTTGAACTTGAGCAACATACAAATCCGAGACTTAAAAAAGGAGGGAGTTGAGCTTGCCAACATTCATGGTAACATAATACATAATGCATTATTTGCTCAGTTGATAATCCTACTACATGGTTATACCTCATACAGGCCAAAAAAAATGAAAGCAACTGATGCATTAAATAGAAATCCACCACTAGGACAAATAGAATCTTTGTCACACAGTCACTTACCAAAATGTTTCAACTGTTGATCATACTGCTGGACAAACGTTTTGCTCTTGTCATGCTCCACCTCTGTGCTCCGACACTGAGCATTAATAATACTCTTAAAACAGAGAAGAGAAAATACTCCTGATTAAGGAGCTGCTTCATCACAGGCAATTTTAAAAAAATAAAAAACTGGGATTTGAACAATTGTGAAATAATAAAAAAGTAAACTGACATTAGCAGATTTCTGAATTAAATTTTGGAATAAAAGTTTCAGATTGATTTCTTCTAAAGCAATCTTGGCATTTACACATGTTCCTGGGTTTCTATGCATCACAAGCACAACGCATGACTGACAAGCGCCTCCCACCAGAATTGAAGTCTGAGAGATCGATCTTATTACCACATTGTCAAACTCTCCACCTCCGAAATATTTTTACTTGGTCTTGACTCGAGTCTCTGAGCGACCATGAATCAATTTCCCAGTTCAAATTTCAATTGGTAGCAAGAATGAATATTAACAATGCTTACCGATGGGATTATTTTATTTTGCCATGCTGCCTGTGTTCCTGGGAAAACATTATTTTGTTGTCCCAGCATAAACATCTAACAGCCACAAACTTTTAATAGTACCTGTGTGTTAAGACTAAGCCTCTTTAGCCTTTTAACAAACCTGTAAAAATACATCACACATATTTTCCCCATAATTTTATTTAATT
Source organism: Hiodon alosoides (assembly GCA_025775065.1). Taxonomy (NCBI): domain Eukaryota; kingdom Metazoa; phylum Chordata; class Actinopteri; order Hiodontiformes; family Hiodontidae; genus Hiodon; species Hiodon alosoides. Next base: position 23,280 of record JAOYSI010029687.1, read on the forward strand.
TTATTAATAACCTCAGCAGCCTTGACATTATTTCCACACGAAAATGACAGATCTCAGCAACTCAACTCTTTCGTATTGCGTGAAATTTGAATCTTGAGAACAGCTCCGCCCCCTACCTTGTTGAATACGTCTCGACTGCAGCCTGGGCTGAGCACTGGGTTCCTGCTGAGTTCGCCGCTTCCTAGCATGCTCTCCTTGTGGCGCCATTCGCGCTCAGTCTGGGAAAGCTCAGCGGAACTGGCGAGGGCGCGGGCGCGTTCCTGCTCAGCGGACTCAGAGCCGTGTAGCTCTAGCCCACACAGCTGGTCCTGTGCCTCCACCAGCTGCCAGCTGGACACGATGGAGGCCTTTACACACTGCTTCTGGCTCTGGCACAGCGACGCCATGCTCTCTGGACTTGGCTGCAAGACACAGAAAAAACTATACATGAAGACGATATTCCACAATTTCAGAGAGGCAGTAATGGTTTTGTGAAACATGGTTAGTTGATCATGATGGATATCCATTAGCTGTGTTGCGCTCAGATCCTGTACATCATATACATTCATTTTATTTATTTTTTTTATATTATAAAAATCTTAATTTTAGCCCAGAATGATCACCCATTTTCCTTTTTTTCTCTGTAGTTCCAATACTGGGTATCGTACATTCTAAACTCCTAAAACTATAAAATTCTTATTTGGCCTCACAGAGGAAACCCAAATCTTCCAGCATTTGATTGTGCTACCGATTTTCACTAACATAGAATCTCTTGGCTATCTTACAACACCTACAGACTTCATTATGTCACCCATTCCCTTTTATTTTGAGTGGTTTCAGCGTAAAAGTGCAAAATAATATTTTGAAATCAGAGCACTGTAATATGTGAAATTATAGTATAATTAATTTCAGTTTTATTAAGTGGACCTGAACAATTTGTCTGTAACTTCGTAATATTACATAAATAACAACTGCAAACTGCCCGTTTAGTTCTGACTCAGAAGTATTTTGGGGGAAAGTCTGATGCATTATCGTTGAATGTCCCATGGTTATCATCCACCAAAATGATTTGCTGTAAATGACGCATAAATAGAGAATAGATCTTAAATGGTAAACGTTTTTTGAAGATGTATTAATCACTATAATTACGTCTCTTTAAAGAAATAAAAAGTATGTAGAAAGTCGGTAGCAACCATTATTGTAAAGGTTTCGAGTAATAAAAACACAGAAATCTCTTTTACCACAAATAATAACACGTTTGAGTACCATCAGCTATAAAGTATCGTTTACAAATAAGTGAAAGTAAATGGCCAATAATTTTGCTCCGTTTGGTTAACTAGCTAGCTACCGGGCTTCTTGTAACATATTAAACATGGTAAACTACCATACGAATAACATCAAGTCGAGTTAGTTCGCTCGCTCGCTAGCTATGTTACTGAGTGTACAGCGTCTGATTGCAAAATAATATAGATTCTGAAAGTTATCACAACAGAAAAACGTCCGTAGGACCTGTTTTAAAACTCCGACCGTCGCCAATACCTGCTGATGAAGTACTGTCGAACTCTGGGGGCTTTTTGCTTCAGAAACACCGCTGCTTTTTCCCTCCGGAAACATGGAAGCTCCATTACCAAACCACTCCATCGCACTCTAATTCCACAAATCTCAGTAGCCACAGACCAGCAAAAACAGATTGTTATCTACCTGACAATCTAAATAATCTAGTCGAAATCAGTGCCCCCAGACAACAGCAACCGTATTTAGAGATGACAACTTCCACCGTTCCACGCTGCTGACTCACAGACTCACGTGATCCATTGCAGTGGTCACATGACGTGTCTGTTATGGCGATGGATTATGGTAATGTTTAGAGGGGTCAATGCAAAATCCAGGCCCGATCAGTGCCCTGCATATCTGTTTCAGCGGACCAGACACTTAAAGATCATGGGTGGTTGTGAGTAATCAGGAAGTAATGTAATGACTCAGGACTTCAAAGGTCTTTATAATTAGTTATTTATTTCATTAGTAATTATTAACAGTTTTTAAAATGTAATTAAATATAATTTATTTTAATATTCATTTATTTAGAAGAAATATATACTTCTAGATACAGTCAAAAATAGGTTTTTCAAAGCCACTGCCAGATCTATGTAGATTTTTATTAATTGTTTACGGGTAACTAGTGGTAATTTGTCTAATTGAGCAATGTACTTTACTCCTGCATTGTTGTTACTGTATGTCACTCGAGAACCTCATTAGTTATTTGCTCCTGATATTAGTCTTAGATAATAATGAATAATAATCTTAGTTCATAAGGATATTTAAGAAAGTAGTGCTCCTAGGCTAATATTAATCTACGCTGGTGTATCATGAAGGTCAGGATAACTGCCGGGTTGTCATTGAACTGTGGTCACTACAGATTTATGCTATCCATTGTTAAATAAGATTGCGACTCGGAGGAGAGAGATAATCAACAGTGGTCCAAAAAAAATTAGCTGGATACCTTTTGATACCCATTGAGTTTCTGTGCACAAAGCACTTGCAATCCCAAGCAATGCCCACTGTGTGTCCAGTAGGGCAAAGTGCATAAGCCATTGATTACTGAGTCGTTGGTCACCATATTTTCAACCAATGAACGGGTGCACGAGTGCTAAAGATGATGGTACACTGAGGAATCATCTGCATGCCAAGGTGCAACCGTTTCTTCCCTGCTTGGAGGGATTTAATTCCAATGGCTTTGGTCTGTATAGCACATGTTATTTAGGTACTTTGAGTAGTATGCAGACAACTTTCTCCAGAGTCGTTTGCACTTGAAACACCAAGGAGGTCCTAGGACTTGATTTATAAATAAAGTTATAACTAGTATAATTCCAGCGTAATTTGAAAATATACCGTCATCCAATTTTTGGCTTCAATTAAACATTTATGGATATTTTACTTTTTCAGCTGACCAGTTTAGTGCACTGTTTTTCACTGTATAGCTAGAACAGTGGTTCAGGGATCAATTGAACAGTCAACACCTCTTGTCTGCTACAACAAACACTTTGGTAGTGTTCTCGAAAATCACTTATACGCATATCTACTGATACTGATAAATTACACACATGAACGTATATATAATATAGACGATTTACATAGATTCCGTTACTGTCTATGACACTAAAAGTATCCAAACCACAGATAGTACAAACAAGCGACTTCACTCTAACATTGCGTAGAATGAATCCTCGTAGACATCACAGGAACTTCCATGACAGCTACGTGTGGGTACTGAGGAAATCCCTATGAAACATAGACACACTGTAGAAAGTTCCGTTGTCAACTAAACGAAACTTAACTACTCATCGCGACACGGAACTCTACTCATTATCTTTTGATTCATCTAACGCAGATTTGAGCGTAAGTAAATGTGTACCTCGTGTACAATTAAACATGAAAAGCAATTTAACTCTAACATATCCGACTATATCTACAGTTCTAATAAAATACAAAGCTAACCATCGCCCACTGTAAGATAATGTACCGTCCGTTGACGATTTGGGCTACACGTAACCGTCGTCACCTGGTAAAATTACATTAAAAGCGACTGGGGACATTTTTATACAAGATAGTTAATGAGCCAAACGGTTTTTTTTTCTGTCTTCGAAACAAAAAACGCGGATGTTAAGTAACTTAATAATATTGGTTGCTTTTTTTTAACCGACATGATTGGAAACTTATAGGAAATTAGGAAATATCAGAGACCTCTAGTTTAGAAGTACTTCCTGGCTCAATTTTATTTGCACGAACCTATCATTTTCTCTTTAGGAGCTGCTTTTACATTTTATTGACTTCTGGATAGCATTTGCAAGCTATGTGCAGTATAGCCTTAGTTTAAGTTTCACGCAAATAGTTGCCACTCAGACATCTGGTTATTTTTTCTCTTATTCGGACCGTTTCTTATTCTGGTATAGTTTATTATTTGCCCAGGATCTTGCATCCACATTCAATTGCGATTTTAAAGGTTTAAATAACACGGGCCTCCTATTTCTTAGCATTAATCTAAAGTGGGATGTCCCTTCTTCGGGATTCAGGTGTTTTGCCTTGCCCGATGTGATCGTATGTGCTACATTGGACTGCAAATATGCCACCTATATACATCTAGGGTAATGTTGCATTTTCATCTCACCTTTCGCAGGTGCAGATATTGGTCTGTCTAGAATATGGCTTAATCAATGAGTAGTATTCGTTATTGTTCACTTAATGCTTTTAGGTTTAGAATTCCATTTTGAATTTAATTTAAACTTTAGAATTTAGTCATATATGTTTGGGAAATCTCATATAATTTGACGTGTTCTTCTTGGAAATCGCACTTTTTGAGCCTTTACTGTGTGCACTCTTGGTGCGTCCCTCTGGATGAGTGCGTCTACTAAATAAATGAAATATAAAATTACGTGTTGAAATGTACGATGTCCTTTCATGGCTCGCCCACTTAACAGTACATCTTATCTATAACTTGAAGTTATACATTTGAAGTTGAAGCTTATTTTTGGTAGCAACATAAACAAATGTTTGAATAAGTGTTAATGTATAATAGATATATATTCTATAGTCAAGGTAGCTGTGAGAAGCGAAGTTGTTGCATATTTGTATTCTTTTATTAATATTTGATTCTCTTTAGTATTAAATCATTGTTGAGAAGCTGATTCATCTGTACACAAATGCCATTTTTGCTGGCTAATTTACCAAATAAATCCACATTGGGCCAGGCAAAATGGAACTGGACACTAAACAGAGGATGCCCCTTTTTGCAGTCATGCTGAGAAATTAGTGGCCCAATACATCAAATTGTTTTTGTAATACAATATTTGGAGCGAATTACAGTCTGAATTAGAAGCTGGTACTTCAGTACACACATAGTGTTTTTGCTGGCTAAATTACTGTATGAATCCAGGTTGAGCTGGGACATCATCCTGAACATCCTGTACCTAGCCTTATGTTGATATATCATAAAACACGTTAACCTGAAGGAAATATCAGTAATCGCCCACAATAATAATGCTTTAAATTTTGTGGTTTTATGGACTAAAAACTAAAACAAAACTCAGTGTATGATAGAAGATTTGGTGTGTTGATACTCATTACCAACCCATACGTAACTTGCCAAGTACTAGCCATTTAGTTCAAAGATGGCCCGTTTAAGTCAATAGAAGTGTCTATGCCATGCTAATAACTTTGGGTTGCTTCGTTCAAATCAGCTGAAAATTTGGCATGGGTTTTGTGGCCATCGCCCTAAAGACCTTTACTGAGCATTAAAGGAAATTGCATACATTGCGTTGAACCCCTTTATTGCTGCTTGTAGCTATAGCTATAAATGTTTTTAGAATTCTATGTTTTTTCTCTCCCTAAAAACTATTAACAAATGGAAAAATACTATATTAAATGTTACAAAATATATGATGATTATATTATGATTATGATTGATAAATTCCTGTACCAAGCTAAATATGTCTTGCTCATTTGCTGCTGTATGATCTTGTGTGTGCATGTTGGCACACGTTGCAGATGCTACTCATCTTGAACTGGAAATATTGGCTGTCCTTTGAAAATTTCAGCGGTGATTGTATGTGTTTTTTTGCTGGTGGGGGTGTAGCGTCCTGATGCTTCTGTGACTTGAGGCTGGCACATGCCTCTTTTGTTCTCTTAATTGTGAGGTATTCGAATTACAATAGCAGCACAGCATCACGCTCAGGGACAAGAGTAACAGAAGCCTAACCAGCTTTTTGCTTGTCATTAAGGTCAGAGTCATTCTGTCTACATTGAAAATGTATAGCATTGGATTATTTTTGCCCCTTGGAACGGATTGTCCCACCAATGTAATTTAATCAGCACAATTTCCAATCTATCTTTCCTAGACTTAGAGCTTTGATTGTTGCACTGTTGGAACCGAACAGCTTGTCCTTAGAAGGTTGTTTTCAGTGTTGGCTAAACAAAATTTTTTTGTCCAAAGCAAAAAAATGCATTGGAAATTAACATCTAATGGCATGTGATGTATACCAGTGGTGGCTCTCACCCATTTGACTTTCATATTAATATTTCTGAAATTAGTTTTGTGTACTTAATTTTTGGTACAGGATCATCACTAAGTTTCAAATGAACATTCTCCCTGGTATCCCTGTATTTGTAATTCTTGCGTCCAGAACTCCAGTTTCATTTATGCTATTAAATTACATACTATGCCAGCTATGGGCAATGCCCTTGAGAAAAAGAAAGGATGGACACGTCCATTGAATGATTTGCAAACTTGTAAACGTAATTGGACAATTGCAGCAAATGTTTGTGAGTTAAAACAACACTTTTATTGAGACTTTTCTCTTGATTTTTGTGTCCCTTCAATGTCCAGTATATGGTATATATCTGTTGAGCAAATGCAGTTGTATTTCTTGATTAAATGTTTTATTTGTTATTTGTCCACACATTCTTTGCAATGGGTGTGGACACATTGGGCCTTGCCCAGGTTCATCAGTAATGCATGCTCTTTCGGTTTTCCAGAATCTGTAACATGTAGTTACTCAGATGCCTATTAAATCTATAAAATGTATAGTGATAATACAAGCATCACGTGTCATGTGAATGCTCAACTAGGCTAAGTCAACAGAGAGGGGGAGTTTGACACATACAATCTCATAGTCTATGGTTGAGTAACCAGGATAGGGATGATGTACACACACTGTATGCTGTCCTCTCTGGGATTAATCATAGAATGGTAGCTTTGTACAGTGGACCGCCACACAATTGTTATGCGCTATCATATACACACATTGCAGGCATAGCACCTTTCATGAGATTTACATGTTCCTTCTTTGAAGATCTGGAATGGCATCCTTTTCCTGTTTACCTTAATGAGCTGATTATATATCTGTACAATGCTTATACTTATATCCATTACTGGACATAAGAAAGCATTGCTCACAAAACCAAGATTAATTTTGGAAATGGACGCTAGGCTGTACATGAATTAATGAAAAATGTCGTCGATATAAAAAAACGTAACTAAGCGGGACACACAAGAAAAGTCTTTCTCTGCAATAGCTATGTACGAGCATCAGAGGGAGGCAAAGACCGCTCACTGGAAAACTGGAATGCTTTAGCCAGATCTATTGAGGAGTAGCTTTGTTTGTGGCCATGGAACGTGGAATCCTAAGGGGCCCTCGGGGTAATTTCAGGTTTGCATCTGCGTGTTGAATTCCTTTTCATTGACAAACTAGCAGTACATAGGTTTTAACAAACATTTCAATTTCACTGCTCACTTCCTTTCCCTGACTACACCTACTCTTTACCAGCATAGATGGTTTTAAATGAGCAAAAATAGGGTTTTTAAACTCAGTGCTAGATATATGCTTATAGCTATATGAAACATGATGATTCTTTTCAAAACTAAACCAATTTAATGAACTGATGTAACATCATTTATGAAACTGATATAACTTTTTTTGATTCTATTCATGCATAAACAATCTACTATTATTATTCCTTTGTGCTACATTAATTATATTAAACTTTTAACAACAGTATTATTTCGTTCTTGAGCACATAAGTGTTGAACGAAAGACTGGCCTTTTTGTTTTACAAGTTATCTATTGAATCAAAGGCACTCTCTGGAAAGAGAATCTTTCTTAAGGGGTAAAATGGCAATATCCCACTCAGAATTCCTATCTCCAGCTTTCTATTTATGGGCCCGATCCCTAACCACTATTCATGGGGGCCTCAGTTGGATGTAAATATTCATTGGATGCCTTGGAATGTACCACACTATTTGATAAAACAAATAAATCAAAAACATGAGTCAAATTCTCATGTATGTGTCAGGTTAGCACATGTGTACTGCACGTAACCAGTGGTCGAGACTGTCTCGTGGTGGTAGTAGAACATAGAGGAGAGCTTGGCAGGGGCTCCCGGCTGTAAATTTGAGAGCTGATAGCCAAGAGCCTCCCACTGGGATCGCTGAGAAAGAGAGAGAGAAACAGCTCCAGACTCCAGACCTAAAAAAACATCCGCAGCCTCAGAAGCATGTCGCCTAGCCAACTGGCAGCCTGCCCCTGTCTCAGGCTGCTGTTCCCACAGGGAGGGTGTGTGTGTGTGGTATGGCCTGGAGAGGGTGTGTGTGTCTGAGTGTGAGTGTGTGGTAATGCCCGGAGAGGGCGTGTGTGTGTGGTATGGCCTGGAGAGGGTGTTTGTGTCTGACTGTCTGTGTGTGTGTGTGTGTGTGTGTGTGTGTGTGTGTGTGTGTGTGTGTGTGTGTGTGTGTGTGTGTGTGTGTG
>JAOYSI010029698.1:0-14643 GCA_025775065.1 Hiodon alosoides
AAATCAGAAACCCCGATTGATATATTTGGATTGGTGACCGTTGGCCAGTATGTGCTGACCCCCGTATCTCTTGGCTACTGTTCCTTCCTTAGACACCCCCCCCCCCCCAACGTCTTTTCCCTTTCACCCACACAGCGCCCTCTTTCGTGCGTATATTGAACGACTGAGGCGTTTGGTTTACTGTGGCTGTTAAACTACTGTATTCTGTATAATATAAATCAATCACAATATTTATTTAAAATCAAGTGCTAATTGTACAAATGCATTGAGTTTTGTTTGTCTTTTTCCAACTGAAGTTGAGTGAATTTGACATCGACTGAAGAAATATAGTTTTTTTAATTGCTCACTTTGGCCACACCACAAAGGTGCGACCCACACAAATGTGTATTGAACTGTTTTAATAGCTATCTTTATCTACATGTTTTGGAGGCCAGGACATGAAATTGTCATTCATATTAGGTCATAACAAACTGTGGTATGATGAAACCCAAACATGATTTACCTTTTTAGAAACTGAGTTCAAACTAGAAACCCTATAATTTCTTATGTATTCCCGTTGATCCGTCGCGACACCTAAGTTGCGCGATCTTCCACTGCTGGTCGGCGATGGTGTGCGGTTTTTATTTTATTTTTTAAAGAGAAGAAAAATGATGAGAAACATTTCACTTAAACTCTATCGTGGATTACCACATACCGTTAAAGTCTGCTCCCTCGGATCAGTGTTCCACGGCGGTTATTTACTCCGGTTGAGTTCATAGTAGTCCCGATTGGCCGAGTATTTCTTTGGATTTGACATCTTTTGCAGTTCTTTTAAGTATGTCCTTTGGTTAGAAATGCTTTTGATTTGTGTTACAAGTAACAATGTTTCTCTTTAGTTGATCGACGTGTTAGTCTTCAAAAAATGTTTATGACATGAAGAGAACTGCCTTAAAATTGAGACATATGTTTTAAAACCAACAAAACACACAACTGAGGTGTAAAATCAAGAGCAGTATTAAGATGGAAGCTTAATGTAAAGTGATTATTCCCGAGTTTTGTTGGATTCGAGCAACCATTGAAAAAGGACTGAAAAGCCTTCTTAGAAAATAAATATTATTGATGATGTTATAAGTCGAAACATATTTGCATATCAACGATTGTGTTCCGTTTGGTTGTGTACAATGCAGTGTGGCCTTCTGAATGTTATCTGTGAACACGCTGGGGATGTCAAAGTGGTACTGTATATCTGCAGGGGTTTTATAAGGATTAAGGATTTTTTTTCTCTCTCTCCAATAAACATGAAACAAGAGTTAATTCATGCGATACTATCATTGCAAGTCAGTTGAATGAAGAGGTACATTTCTCTGTAAGACAATATTTTTGTGCGGATATTTTGCGTTTCACACGTTCATTGGCCTGGCCTGTAAGGACTCATTTTCTTTGAAGCATAGTGTTTTAATAGAGGGGGGAACTCTCATCGTGTTACTCTATCTCGGTCTGTCCTGCAGTACGGGTGATTAATTTCAGGGCCTTGAAAACGGATTTAAATCTTACGGGTCCTTTTAGGTGTGTTCTTACTTTTAGGATTATTCTGTCAGTTTTTAATATTCCACTAAAATCTTAATGTCGCAAATCGCTGGGAATAACATCTTATGAGAACATTTTTTTTTTTTAATCTGAAAGATGTATTATAGCAGTGTAGTGCATTATACACATGGTATTAGAAGAATGCCAAAGTCATTTTTAATCATCAATAACTGCATGTCGGTGTCTTCTCTGGACAGGAGGATGCAAATAATTTTAATTTTAAAATATTTAAAAGAATAATCACTAACCTCCAAAGGCTATCAAATACAATAAACGGAAAACCTTTTTTTATATCTCTGTGATGCACCACTCATTATTTTATTTTACAGTGTTTTGAGTTCGAATGTTTATAGTTTTATGCTGACTTAAAAACAGCATATATAGTTTAGTTTAGTATATAGTTTTTTATTGTGCTATTAAAGGCACCTACAGTACGTTTTCTTTTCTTAGCCCTGTTTTAGTAAGTAAACTAGTTTGTGGCAACCAAAAGTCATGTGGTAATTGGAACAATATAATGGAAGGTTTTCAGTTCCACCAAAAAAAAAAGTTACTAAAACTTCGCGTTTCCGCTTTATTTTTGAACAGGAATTTAGTTCGTCAACGAGAAGAAATTGTTCCAGGTTCGGCTGCACCCATGTCGTAACCTGTCGGATCCCTTTTGCTTGGAATCCCAGGACCCGCCCGGCGCCTTTGACCTGAGCGAGAATAAGCGCGAGGTCAAAGGACTCCGCTGGTCGTTCGGTGCAAAGATGGCGAACGTGGTGCTCGAGTTTAAGACTAACGCCGGAGAGTCTGAGCCTCAGAACCGCCCCGTGATTTTTGTCGGCCAGTTAAGCTATCTACAGCAGCTCACTTGGGCGCAGGTGAAGGGGAAACTACAGCCGGTCGTCAGCAAAGAGGTAACTAGCCTCGGTTAATCGCAACACGAGAACACAACGTATTGTAAACGCCGTAGCCAGACCGTGTTAGCTAGCAGTAGTCAACTATACAAACAAAAAAAATAAATTGGCTGGCTCGGAACTACTTCTGATTCTACTGACCCAGATAGATTTGATAAAAACAAACAACCAACAGTTTGAATATGTGGAGTGCAATGTCAGGCAGTTGACGATTTGGCTTCACAAAGTATGTTTACTACAGATAGGCTTCTGGCTTCTAGCTAGCGCTTATCAGTCCGACGATTAATGTAGCTCCAGCTTTTTTAATATGCTAAAGGAATAGCCCATTTGCAATAAGCAAAACTGTTTTATCGCAGCTTGCTCAAGAAACTAAAATATTGACTTTCAAAACCTATCTATTGACTTTAAGATTTATTTTTATTTTTTTGCCAAAAATGTCATGATTTAGTCTTAGAGGATTTTATACAATATTTATTTTGTTCATTTACGTCGGTGTCATTTGCAATAGGTATTTGGAAAAATATATTTAAAAAAAAACTTACTTTTTTTCTGTGAGGTATATAGACGTCCTTTTTTGTATATGACCTGGTATAACAGCTGTTTGGGCCAGGAAGGCATTCAGGAGTTAATTATCACCAGTATTTTATCACTTGTAATAGGCTGTTCTGGGTAATTTGAATTCAGCCATCAGAGTAGCCGACTCACGGAGTGGTTAGACAGTAACGGGTAAAAACCTGCTGAGTCAGATGTTGCTTTTTGATCCTAATCAAGGAAGTCACAAGCTAAAACCATTTACTCTTAGGCAGAGAAAAGCTGGGCTCCAAGTGGTCACGTACTTGCTTAGATTTTTCAAGAGACCATTTCTGTTGTATGTTTTGAAGAATGCCTCTGAATTTTTGCCTAGGTACCACTGATGCAATTTTGCTACGCTAACATGGGACGTTCGTTTTTCTCTCTCTCAGACGTGGCAGTCTGCCCTAAGTGCTCTCAACCCAAACCCCACCGACAGCTGCCCACTTTATCTGAACCATGCCGCCGTGGCTGCCCTGCCGTCCCGCGTCAGCCGGCACAACAGTCCCTCTGCGGCGCACTTCCTCACCCGTCTGGTTCGCACCTGCCTGCCAGGCGGAACCAGTCGGTGCATCGTGGTCAGTGTCTCTTCTCTTTAAAATAAATAATAAATAAAGGTCCGGGTCCTTAACAATGTCTTTCCTGCTACCTACATGTCCAGTGATTTATATTTTAAATGTGGAAACGAACACAACAATGTTTTTTGTTTTTTTTTGTATGTTCAATCCCAAGATTTGTTTTCCTGAGTAGTGCTAATGGTGTATGTCGGAGCAAGGTAATGGAGAATAGCTTTTATTGATGATTGTGGTATTGAGCTCTGAGGGTAATTCTCCCATCTGCAGATGGTGTGCGAGCGCTCGGAGGTTTTTGCCTCAGCGTGTGCCATCGCCCGGGCATTCCCCCTCTTCTCCCGCCGCTCAGGCGGCTCCCGCAGGACAGAGAGGAAGCTGGTGGTCGTGGAGTTTGTCACCGTGGGCCAGGACAACGGACCCCTCGACAACACAACGCTGGAGGTGCTGCTTGGGTCTGCGTGCAGGGAGAACACGTTCACTACTCTTTCTGCTTTGTATCTGGTTTCGCCATGACGATGACGATGATGTTTTTTCGGTTCATATGTGCCTGCGCTGAATCTCCTGGACACCTGGTGGTCCCAGTGTCTGTCCAATGCGGCGGATGGTGTGAGATTGGCAGCCCGGATCGTGGACACTCCCTGCAATGAGATGAACACTGACCACTTCTTAGAGGTGAACAAAAGCTGAAACCTGTCTGTTGTTTTTGGCTGACACAAGATACACCAAAATGTTTTGTTTTGTGTGTGTGTGTGTGTATGCGCGTGTGTGCGTGCGCGTATTTAAGTATTGGGGGATATTCTAATAAAGCATTATACATTTTTTTAATTTAATTGGAGAAATGGATATTTAATTCAGACTTCCGAGAACAGCTTGATATCCTTGCGGATGAGATTCGGAATTATTAAAAGAAAAGGGCAAGATATAAACGGCACTATGCGTTGCATGCGTTTGTGACAGGGTTTTGTATTGGAAGCGTGTGTGTCTCAGATTTTGTAGCAGGACCACTGCTCTGTGCTTTGATTTAATGACTTCCTCATTTGCTCGTGTTCTTGTCTCATGATTTGTTTCCTGACCTGAAAGTCATAAGACCAAAACAATGAAATCTAAAGAAAGAAAAAAAGTGATATTTGGCTAGAAGCCCTGTATAGAGGTTTTAAGTTTTAAACGGGAACTAAAGAGCATGACTCTTTCAGGAATGTGTTGTGCGAGATGCTGCCTATCAATCCAGCGACACTTTATCTGTGATTCAAATGTTAATACCAGGAAACGTCTTTATTCAGTCTCATTTTACTAAAAGATTTAAATCCGAGAATTTCTTGTCAGATATTCTTCTCCGTTTTTTTTTTTATTCTGGGTGGTTTGCGTAGTGAAGTTAAGATTGAACTCTGATTGAGTGCCTTCTGGGTTTTATTACAATATTACAATAAAATAGCATTTTAGACTGTAAATGGTGTTGGGTGGCGCACATCTGATCCACTTGTTTCAGTTACACTTTCTCTGAAACTTTATGAATTCCTTTCCGTCTTTAGGAGATCAAAGCAGTCGGGGCAGAACTGGGGATAACTCCTACCATCATCCGTGGGGAGGAGCTTAGACAAAAGGGCTTTGGAGGTACTGCTAAACGGACGTATCCCCGTTCCCTAAACCTGGATCAGGTTTCCGTAAAGATACTTCAGGGTTTGAGAACCACTTGCTTTGTCGAAAACTTTGAGTTTGGGCCAAGAAAGGCCCCTTTTTTAAAAAAAATAAGTTTCCCTTTCCTATTTCTTGCTTCATGTTAGCCTGGCATATGAGCCTTCCAAACTCTGTCTGCTTATTTTCTGACCCTTTCACACATTGCAAAATTTAAGATTATTTTAGTTTGATGTATTTTAAGTTCTCTTCCTGAATCTTGAATCTTTGAATAAGGGTACACTTGCAGTAAAAAATGCGTTTTGAGTTTTGTTTTACATGATGAGTTTGTTCCTCAGGGATTTATGGAGTGGGAAAGGCGGCTGAGCACCCCCCTGCGCTTGCCGTCCTCAGTCATACACCAGAGGGCGCCACTCAGACCATTGCCTGGGTGGGCAAGGGCATCGTGTATGACACAGGTGGACTCAGCATTAAGGGAAAGGTTAGCCCAGCTCTGGCACCCGCCTGCCCTGAATGTCGTTGATTGTCCTGACCGTCTCGTACCGTCGCTGGTCGGAAGACCACGTAAGTTGTCAGCGGCGTGGCTGAGGCACAGATGTGGTCTTCTCCACAGACCACCATGCCCGGTATGAAGAGAGACTGCGGGGGTGCTGCGGCTATTCTCGGCGCCTTTAAAGCCACCGTCAAACAGGTGCGATCCCGTTGCGCTTGTAAAGTGAGACCTGACTCTGTGTCGTTCTGTCCGCTCACGTTCGTGTCTGCGTTTCAGGGCTTCAAGGATACTCTTCACGCCGTCTTCTGCCTGGCTGAGAATGCGGTCGGCCCCACGGCCACGCGGCCAGATGACATCCACACTCTCTACTCTGGAAAGTCCGTACTCTCATCCCAAAGCGGCTGTAGTGGGCTTTAGAGGTCTGGGGTCTGTGCAGGCCACTCGAGCGAGGCCGATTCGTTAACGTAACCGTTCTGAGGGGAGCTTCGTGACGTGGCTGGAAGTGTCCATGTGACGTAGGGTGTACTGCGGGCAAAACCATTTTTTTTTAACCCCGTTCTTGTGTTTGAAGAGCGAACGACCCGAATTCCTCAACGTCTGTCTACCCGCCTGTGGCGTACTGAATAAACGGACCTCTGAGGGCATGTGAGGAATGCGAGCGTGTCTAATGTAATATGTACTCAAGATTACAGTGTTCTTTTTTTTTTTTTTTTTCTTTCTCCTCTTCTCTCCCCGGATGTCGTCGTAATTCTTCTGCCGATGAAGGACGGTAGAAATCAACAACACTGATGCGGAAGGCAGGCTGGTGCTGTCGGATGGGGTGGTTTACGCAAGCAAAGACCTCTCGGCAGATATCATACTGGATATGGCAACCCTGACTGGGGCGCAGGTTTGTGCCGGGCCCTTTATATGTGTGTGTGCGCTTTAATCCTTTGGTATCGGAGGCTAATGTATAAGCCAATTCACCATAAAGTGTCTTGATAAGAATATAGGAATGTGGGTGAGTCTTGCCTGTGTAAATTGGACTGAGAAACTGCTAGTGTTTAACGTACATTTCACTGGCAGTAAACTCGGGGTTGGTGAACACAAGTAACCCGTACTGGCATTGGAATACCAGTGTGCGTGGGCAAACGTGACTCATTTTGAGCTACCGATAGTGTCAGAAAGGCCGACTTACTGGCCAGTTTATACTGGAAAGGCCTCTGGGCCTCAGTGCGCTTTACCGTGTTTACTGGGGTGTTCCAGGGAATCTCCACGGGGAAGTTCCACGCCGCGGTGATGACCAACAGCGAGGAGTGGGAAACGGCGTGCGTGCGCGCCGGTCGCAGCAGCGGAGACATGGCCCACCCCCTGGTGTACTGTCCCGAGCTGCACTTCAGCGAGTTCACCTCCGCCGTGGCCGACATGAAGAACTCTGTGGCTGTGAGTGTGTGCGAATCAGTACGCTGAGACGCAGTGTAGCCCCGCCCCCACCTTCCATCTGAACCTATCCTGATGGGTTCTGTGGCAATCAACCCTATTGTTAGCCGTTTCAGCAGCGCGGTCCCGCCTGAAATCGTTCAACGTCATGTGCCTATTTACAGATTGTGCTTGATTCTGAGGGCCAGGTGGTGACTGATATAACTGTTAAACTTTTTAGCCCATTTCAATTATCCCAAAAAGTGTCTGTCAGAAAGGAAACGGGGAGAATTTCACATTCCTCTGCAGGTCAGCTGAGCGATGGGTTAGTATTATCACAGATGTCAGAGGAGGAAGTGAAATGAGGAAGTGCTATAATTCTGCTTTATTTTGAACTGAGGGATTTTTTGTCTGTTTTTTTTTGGTCAGCGTTTGTTAGCCAAACAACCCTTCACAAGCTGAACTCTGGGGTTAAAGGAACCACCATTTCCCATAGTTATTGATTGTGAAGAAGTTTTTGGAGTAAACGGATACCGACTAAATTCCCTTTTGTTTACCAGGATCGTGAGAATGCTCAGAGCTCCTGTGCTGGTCTCTTTATTGGCTCTCACCTGGGGTTCGACTGGCCTGGGATCTGGGTGCACGTGGACATTGCATCACCTGTCCACGCTGTGAGTGACATCTCCCTGTCCTGCTCATACCTTAATTAACTTTTTGCTCCAGTATGCGGCGCCCGTCCCAACTGTTAAGTGCGTTAATGTAACGTGTCCCTCGGTCGCAGTGTGCGCCTGACCTGTCTTTGCTTGCTAACATGATCGGTGGCGCTGGCGGCGTAACGGCGGGCTCGACAGTCTGTCGGAGAACCGACGGACTTGCGTACTTCAGGAGTTTAAAGATTAGGTGTGCGCAGAGGAGAAGATTAACGGCAGTGATGAAATGCTGAAACCTTTTTGTGGCACGGTTTTCCTCTGCAGGGAGAACGTGCCACAGGCTTTGGTGTGGCCTTGCTGCTGGCGTTGTTTGGTCAGGCCTCTGAAGACCCCATGCTGAACCTGGTGTCACCCTTGGGTGCTGCGGATCCTGGGGCTGGCGTTCAGATGGAGCGTGACTGCAAGCGGAGGAGGCTGGTGTAGCGCTCGCCTCCTGAGCCTCCGTCTTTTATCTCCAACCTCCCACAGGTCTTTTACCTGTCTTTTACTGAAGGGCACCCGTCTGCAAAATATTGCCTCCCCTGGATCTGAATTTTCTGGGATACATAA
The DNA here is from genome assembly GCA_025775065.1 of Hiodon alosoides. NCBI lineage: Eukaryota > Metazoa > Chordata > Actinopteri > Hiodontiformes > Hiodontidae > Hiodon > Hiodon alosoides. The sequence goes on from JAOYSI010029698.1 coordinate 8,390, forward strand.
GTTGGATTTGTTTGCGTTCCTACCCGAAACCTGATGCTGTGAATGGTTGTAATGGTTTTCTTTACTATTTCGTTAGCAATTTTTTGTGTAAACGATCCAGTTTGAGCAGGTCACAGGATTGATTGAAGTAACCAAAAGCGGATCTGACTGGACGTTTACTCCCATGTAAGCTCTGTCCCTCTTAGTGAAGTAATGGAGATTTTACGAATTATCGCTATTCTTCTAAATTCTATCAGTAAACGAAAAAAAAAAAAGGTTACAGTGTCGACATAAGGTGGTAACTTAAAACATTCTGGAAAGCTCTCAATTTCTAAGGAACAGTAACTGTGAATTAACCGAATGAATGTCTCGAATGGGCCATTTGTTTAAAAATTCAAACGGTTTCTTTGTTAAGAGAGTGTAAGTGTTGAAAAAAAAAACTGGGTATGAAAAGTAAAGCTGGTTCTTAAAAATAAAGATGGAAAAATCCTGTTTACTTGTTGTTTTGTTGATGTCTTTAGACCTTTCAAATGATAGCAAGTTTACACATTGAAATACTACCTATGCCAGCTTTTTTGCTTGGAAAACATTCGATTTTTCATCCTTAAACGCACCTTTTGGTCTATCACCAAAAAGTTTTATCTGTGAGATATTTACATTTTTGCGTGTGTGTATGTGTATGTACACAGTGCCTTGCTAACGTATTCAGGTGCAAGCCATGTTAATGTTTATATGCAGTTATTATATAATGGTAACCCGTGACTTGTCATGTGGCTGCAGAGAAGACTGGATATGGGCTCAACTGCTCATATTCTTAAGTTATTATAACCCATTCAATTGACATAGGAAGTAAACTCCGCCCATCCTCTCACGTAGTTTCACTGTAGCTCGTACTCACGGGACTTTCCGCCATGTACTTAAACCAAAGCCAAAGCGGAAAAATAGTCATATAACCGCGGGCTGCTAAACATGGTTACGCTAGTGCTGTTATTTTTGTGTGTATCGTCCGGTGCCCTCGCCGGCCGCTTCTTTAACGGAGGAGAACCTTGCTACCGACCGGGGCCGAGGAAGAATCACTTCGGAGTCAGGTATGATTTGATAACGTTCTCAATATACTAGCAAATATTTTCTGTCTGTTCCGATTAGGACCTGACTTTGCTATTCACGTTAGACGTCACCAAGAATGCGTTTAGGGTTGTTGTATTAAGAGTTGGTTAATCTTTTTAAATCGCAAATAAACAAACAGTATTATGGATACGTTATTCTACTTCGCACGTTGATTAAGTTTGGTGATCTGTTTACTGTTCTCCCTTTCTTTCCGGAACTTGTCTTAAATGTAGTTTGATGAAGGTTGTAACAGTTATAGTGGTTGAAACGAAAACAAATGGAGATGGAATTTCCTCGCCATATTGTAAAATATAACGGGTTACTCTCTGCACCTGGAAGAAGGTGCATATTTAAAAGAAGTAATATGCTACAAACAGTGAATGTGTTTTCTCCATGTGTCTGCAAAGAAAAGCCCGTTTTCATTATTATGTAAATATAATGTCTACGAAAGTGTCTCATTTATCTCAGCTGTATTTTGTGTTGGTGTCCGTACTAACCGAATATAGTTTAACTAATGGTAAATGGAGGAAGAAGGGGGAAAAAACTGAAAACAATGGCGGGGTCGCAGAAAATCGCACTGTGGCGAATGGGAACCTTTTTGTGATATACTAGTTATAATAATATTATTTAGGTTCAGGTTAATTCCAGACAGACGGAATTCAGATTTTCAGACCTACACAAGACCCAAAAAACAGCCACTGATTTCTGTGTACGTTTTGCTGACATTCAGGACAGGCCCCCGCCCTCATGAATATCTGAACCTGGACGCGCTGCCTAAGGCGTGGGACTGGAGGAACATAAATGGTACCAACTACGTCAGCACCACCAGAAACCAGCACATCCCTCAGTACTGTGGGTCGTGCTGGGCCCATGGCAGCACCAGTGCGTTGGCAGGTACCTATCTCTCACATATGCCGTCCTCTGTCATCTAAATTTGTGGACACCCATGCAAAGGCAAAACAATGCAGGGATAATATTTAAGGGCACCACTATAGATAACATGGCCCTCTACTAGATTTTCAGTGTTGGGTGATTAAAGTTTGATATTCATGTGGATACTCTGTGGACTACCTGACTTGTTTATAACATGGGGTAAGGCGCTACGCTGTCACATTAAATCCCAGTTAATTTGAACATCTGCCCAGCGCGTCGGTGTCCTTTTCAAACTTGGAAAAAGCACGCTGTATTGGGCGGTTTTTGCTTTGCCAGATCGCATCAACATCAAACGGAAGGCAGCTTGGCCCTCGGCGTACCTCTCGGTGCAGAACGTGATTGACTGTGGCAACGCCGGCACCTGCCATGGCGGCGACCACTCAGGAGTGTGGGAATACGCCAACTCTCAAGGCATTCCCGACGAGACCTGCAACAACTACCAGGCCAAAGACCAACGTGAGGCCTGGCACCGGCAGTTACCGACAACGCGCCGCAAATTATAGGACCACTAAACACGCCCATGCAATAAACGACATCCTCCCTCGCTGAAATCTGCATTTTAATCATTTACAAACCTAAATGACAAGAGGTTAGCTATATACGTTTTGCAGAGACACTGAAGTCCTTCGTAATAAATAACATCTTGACCATGTTTCAGCGTGCAAACCATTCAACCAGTGTGGAACCTGCACCACCTTTGGTGTCTGCAATATTGTCAAGAACTACACTTTGTGGAAGGTGGGAGATTTTGGAGCGGTCAGTGGGAGGGAGAAGATGATGGCTGAGATTTATGCAGGAGGACCCATCAGGTACGATTCTCTGTTACTTTGACCTGCTGCATCAAGAAAATATATATTTTCGGTGCGACGTCATCGCTAACATGGAGCAGGCATGAGTGATTCTGCATGCAGATTTCTGTGATATGTATTTAATTCCATGCCAGTTGCAATGCACTTGACGCTGTAATCCCCACCCCTGTGCCTATGTAGTTGTGGGATCATGGCCACGGAAAAGCTTGATGCCTACACCGGGGGCACGTACAAAGAGTACATTCCTCAGCCGTGGCTGAACCACATTGTGTCCGTAGCTGGTTGGGGTGTGGACGGGGACGGCACTGAGTTCTGGATCGTCCGTAACTCCTGGGGGGAACCCTGGGTGAGTCTTATACCTCGCACAGAGAATGAATTCGGCTCATTCGTGTGGTGGTGGGTTGATTGTCCGTGTTTCATCATCAAGTAAACCCTGATACTGAGTAGAACCTGCTGGCATTTTTTTTTAATGTCAGCTAATTCTGTGTACTGCAGATTTTTAATGGGGCCAAAACTGTTGGGGTCAAACGAGTGAGTTGACACCCCGTTTGCATTGCCCAGAAGGACAGTAAAGTCAGAACAACTGATAGCTTACGAAAAGCGAGTTATTTTGTTCTGTACGTGTAGCAGCAATAGCCAGCAGCCTTTAATTCTGAGAAATGCAGAAAATAGATTTTTATACACTGCAGAAATGCAGAAAATAAGTTAAAATGCCTAAGCTTACCTGTTTCAGTGTTACCATACTTTGTAAAAGAATATAAGTTGTATAAGCTAGGTCGGAATACTTAGTTATGACTTGCTCTGTATAATCCAAATGACGGACGACGGACGCTTTACTTACGGAACACTAAATGTTGTCTGAGAACAGGGTGAGAAGGGCTGGCTGAGAATTGTGACCAGCGCTTACAAGGGTGGAAGTGGAAGCCAGTATAACTTGGCCATCGAGGAGGACTGCATGTACGGAGACCCAATCATGCCGAAAAACTACAGCTAGACCAGGGGCGCACAGGGCTGCGTCGTCTGAGAACTACATATCCCAACAGAGGCCAATAGGTAGCGCCGAGCTTCCTGACCCATACCCACAATACCCTTCTCAGACGTGCTCGGTTTTACTTGAGTGAGTTGCCCCAACCAATTTATAGTTTTTTGGGACCGTTTATCTTAATTTTTTTTTAAATATGAGCTGGCAATTCAGAAAAAGGGAATTATTCTGATTTTTAAATAATCATGTTATAAGGTGGATGTTTTCTTTGTAAACGTGTGTTCTTCACAAATTCTTTTTAAATCAAATTTTTTTTCAAGAGATCTTTATGTAGTTTCACATTTCGGCCAAATGTACACACATACTTACAAAAACAGAAACCGACCATCGAGCGTACAAGTGGACATCAAGTATGAAACTAACTGGTTTGGGAATGTCTAGTTTAAATTTTAGCAGTGGCTATAATATTTAAAGTGGAAATGTAGGCAACTAGGATGGCTCAAAACCTGTCTACCACATTTGCAGTTATTGCGCCAAGTAGCCAAGTTGAGCTTGTCAGACAGACACGTCAGTCTCAGATAACCTAAACTCGCATATCTGGAATTAAATCAGTCTAAAGGGATTATGAGGCAAATGGTAAATCTACTGTTAACTCCGATATGCTGCTCAAAGTGTGTGCCTTACTCGTGACGTTACATTATTGATAAACTGTGATAAATTTTACAAATTTTACCCAGCATGGTACCCGTTTCACCTACTGTTGCACATACAAATAAAGTTTTGAGCCAATGATTTCCTGAAAAAAAATTTGACTACCAAGTTTATTCACGTACTAGTAATACTAAACAAAATGAAACAGCTTGTGAGTGTAAAAAAAACAGACAAATGAACTTTGATAGACAAGGAGAAATATACACAGCCACAGTCACAAAGTTTTCAACTTATTTAATTGAAATACATATAAAAGAAACAAACACCTGCAAAGATGCTGACATGAACCTGTACAACTATCTGTATTTTCCGCTACTGGTTTGTTAGAGGCGGTAAAACCTCAAAACCCATTTAAAAAATAAAACAAAATAAAATGTAATTCCATACAGCAAATCTATCGTCAACATTGTCCGCATTAAGCCCTGCTCGGGCGAAATCCCGCTAGCGGACAGGAGCACACTTCGTTACCGTTCTCGGTCGCAGTGGTTACACTTTTACAAAACGGCCTGTATATACACACTTTGGCTCGCGCCTTTCTGATCTTCAAGCTCACAAGGGTCAGGGTGTCCATGCGGCCCACTGGGTTCCCGATGCAAGACTCTTCGACGCGTTTGTCCAGGTCTCGTCGCCATGGTAATCTCGTCCCGCCCAATCCAAACATGGCCTTCAGTTCATCATGATGAAGTTGGATTTGCAGTGTGCTGGAAAAGAACACACACATTCAAACGTTCAAAAAGAGATTGTAAGGATTCATATACTGATACTTCTGATGGCATAAATACAGCCTGTGGGTTATAGAAGACAAATGCACTGACACCCCACCAGTAAGCAGAACTGGACTGGGGAGACTCACCGATGAATTCAGCCACCGGGTCGTGCTCGCCCTCGGTTCGGATGGTCCCAGCGATGCTCTCGTTCTCCAGGATGGGAAGGAACAGCTGCACAAAGTCTGACGTATAAGGAGGAGCGATCACATCGAGGACCTACAGAAAAAAAACCCCACAGGACTTAAAGCAAGGCTGGAAACTGCATGCATGGGTTTACAACCATGCTCAAAGGTAACCAACGGTAACCAACTACCCAACAGGTGGGCTTATCTGATGAGACACCTTGCTTTTTTTTTTTCCCTGTTCAAAATCCAATCCAAAAGATTCAACCTCTTTCTACACCTGCGCGTCGCAGCCCAGTTGTATCACATGACTTTCTACATGCAGAAATGGGAAAGAGCAACAACGGGGGGATATAATGCAGACAGTGGAGAAAATACAAGGAATGATAAATGGTACTGTAAATTAAACTAACAAGGTTCAACAATATTGTAGTTGACATGGGAGATTTAATGCCTACTTCTAACAGCCTAAACCGTGACACTCCAACCTTTCCCATCAATAACACAGAATGACCACTCCCACTAAGAGGGGCTGGGTTACTACAGGCCTCACCTCTGTGACAAAGTAGCGAATGAGCGAGATGTCTGCGTTGAGCTTTTCCAAGCACTTGCGGATGTAGCTGACCACCGGCAGAACATACCCACGGCTAAGCAGATGAACCATGCGGTCCAGGATGGTCTTCTTCAGCTCAAGCTGTGAACCGTGGAGGGAGGCACGGTCACTGGGGTGTTACGGCGTCGGTAGGCGTGTTGGTATATGTAAGTGGTAGAGAAGCGGGGCGTCGGCGTCAGTAGGTGTTGCGGTCAGGTCCGTGCAGTCGTTGGTATATGTAAGTGGTAGAGA
>JAOYSI010029698.1:14743-27221 GCA_025775065.1 Hiodon alosoides
TTGCGGTCAGGTCCGTGCAGTCGTTGGTATATGTAAGTGGTAGAGAAGCGGGGCGTCAGCGTCAGTAGGTGTTGCGGCCCTTACCTGCTCCATGACGTCGAGCTGGGAGTGCTCCGTCTCGAACAGCTTGATCAGCAGCTGCAAGACTTGAGGGTGGAGTAGCTGGTGGCAGGTGCTGATCTGAGGAGGTCGATCGCGTGAGTATCACAGAAACGGGACGGGGCTTCGCTCCGACGGTGCAGAACGGGCGCCAGTACCTCATCCAGCAGAGCCAGGTGGACGGGGGTGTGGTCAGTCTGCAGCTGGAAGTAACGAGTCTCGGAAACCGTCCAGTCCACCCACTTCAGCACGCCCATGGCCACCACCGGGAAACTGGAGACGGACAGAGAGCGCCAGCGGTTATACCCACCTGGTTGGGGTCGGCACGCCCACTCAAGCCCCGCCCACTCACCGGATGCACTGGTACAGGGTCCCGAGCTCCGCCACTAGCTCCGTGGCCCCCTTGTTTTCGTTGCAGCACAAGTTGTGCACCGTCTCAATGGCTTTGGAGGTGGACTTCAGCTCGTCCTTGTTAATGTTCACTCGCTTGTTCTGCGGCGGTGGACGGAGGGGAGATTTTTTGGTTTATTCTATAAATGCTGTACGCAATGTGAAAGAGTAAAATAAGAATAAACAAACAGCTTCCTATACAAGATTCATTCTATAGCCACAACAGTACGATTGTGGGTTTGCAATCCTTAGCACCAGCTGCAGAGATGCACCGGGGAGAAAAGATAAAAAACGCCTATCACAATCCAATGGCAGAAGCATAAACATAGACGCTTCTCTGCTGAGTAACCTGAACACGTGACGGACACACACGTCATACTAATACTGAAGCCCGCCAAGTCAACTTGGGCTCGCCGATCATGTCTCCCCACCTTTTTCCAGGTCTCCACCACGCTGGCAGCGTAGGCCAGAATGTGAATGTATTTGTGCTTGTGGTCTTGGTTGATCTTCGCCCCTGGCTTGAACAGAGACTGCATGAAGAGGTCCAGAAAGGCCGGCACTCGGATCTGTGGCCAGTCGTGGGCAGAAAAGCCTTTGGCTCATTTGGTGAAGTTCTACATCATTACATTTTCATTACAGTAACCATGTTCAAATGGAACATTTACCAAGGCCAACCTCCACACTATTTTCAAGAAAGGAGTCCAAAGGAAAATACTGCTTCACGTATAAGCGGTTCGAATTATCGAGGTGTTAGACACTAGACAACTTTGTGCATCAGAAGTTTTAAATGTAAGAAACTCTCACATTATCATTTTAACACTGCAGTAAGTAACACTTTTCTCAAGTTACTCTCACCAGCTCCACAGGCGGAGGGTCCATGCTGCTGAACATCTTGAAGAGGACAGTGATGTCAGCAGGGTTGAGGGCCCCCTTAGAGAGCATGGCACCCAGGGCTTGGCACGCACGGGGATAGGCTGCTGCCGTGCCCAGTGCCAGGGTGATCTGACTGGCATCGTGTCCCCTGAGACAAGGCCAGAATGCGTTATCAGAGCATGGGGCATCGTTTCAGCTCCCATCATGCAGCACTCTCCCTTGAACAATTTGCTGGACCACAAACCTTATTTATAACAGAGTATCTTAAGCTAATCTATTACATGCAGTCTTTTGTAATGTTAATGGTTCTAATTAGGGTAATAGCCAATTGAAAAGCACTTACATTTCTACATAACCAAAGATTCTAGAACAATATTTTTCTCTAATCTGTAGATGAAATTCTGTGATTCCTGATTGACAAAGCATAGAACCTCTGGTGAGCCGACTTCTGCACTTCCTGGCCAATCCTACGCATGGCTGACCCGCCCTGTTCCTCCTGGGACAAAATGGACATCATGGTCTGGGCGAACAGGTAGGTGTGTTCCCCATGACACACCATCTTCTGTAGGCCACAGAGAGAAAACGCAGATCAGCCACAACGCTACACGCCATGAAAGGACATGAAAAACCTCTGTGCGAGATGACCGCACGTTGCGTTACGTTTAAAAGGACGCTGCTGAAACCTCTGTGCGAGATGACCGCACGTTGCGTTACGTTTAAAAAGACGCTGCTGAAACCTCTGTGTGAGATGACCGCACGTTGCGTTACGTTACGTTTAAAAGGACGCTGCTGAAACCTCTGTGTGAGATGACCGCACGTTGCGTTACGTTTAAAAAGACGCTGCTGTAACCTCTGTGTGAGATGACCGCACGTTGCGTTTCCTGCATGCCACTGGCTGTCTCCGAGGCCAAGTTAAATGTTGACCAATAAACTATTCTGGAAAAAGTTTACTTCCAAAAAGACTTGGCAGTCCTAAATCCGACAAGTCAGAACTCACAGCAAATTCCGGCAAGTTCTTCTCCAGGTTGTCCTCTCCGCCATCCAGCAGGGTGGCCAGGGAGGTCCGGAGAACCCGAGAGAACACCTCCAGCTGTTGGCAGGCTGTGGATACGCTGGTGATTTCGCCCTGGTAACCTGCATCTGAAATGAGCTGCGTTCACAAGAACCAAAGTCAGCTGGTGTACACACCCATGGACTTTTAAAGACACGTACACAAACTCACACGTTTATTTAAATGTGTTAAACACAATACTAGGCGCCATTAAGACGCATAGCCACACACACACACACACACACCTTCACAGTAAAATTCAGCATCAGGCAGTCAGGGTGGGCCTCAGCCAACTTGTAGAAGAGATCTCTCCATGTGGTGTGAGCGATCATCTGCTCCAGCCAGGCTGGGGTCTGAAAAGAACATTTTTTTTAAAGTTCCTTATCTGTTGGACTACATACAGCTGCACAGGCAAAAACTTCATCATCTTATGTCCAGTACTGTAATCGCTGACCGGCATAGAAGGGAAGTAATTAGACAGGTAACCAGTAAAATCCACCTGGAAGTTGTAATTCTCTGAAAAAGTTACTAAAAAAAAAAAAATCAGAAACCCAAACAGCTTCTGAAAATATCACATTTTAAATATTTTACATATAGTCGCTCAGGATATGAGCATGCCACTATTTTAAATTATGAACAGCAAAAGACATTGCACATTTGCAATATTTCTAGCGTTTGCTATGCAACTACTCGGATATGTTTTATGTAAGGTAAGTGTTGTGACAAACAGAATTAGTTTTTTCAGCACTTGGTGCCGTCTTACCTCCCCTTCCACGGTAAAGATGGAGTCTGCTTTCTGAGGGTCAAAATGTTTGATCAAGAGGCTCTTCAGGTGATTCTCGACTCTTTCCTGCACCTGTGCTGGTTCCACGCCTGTGGAGGGGGGGGGACGGGGGGGACGGGGACGGAGGGGAACAATGTGAATATACTGTATATAATATATAATATGTATATAATACACTCGCCTACTTTCCTGTATTTTGGACCGGGAAAGCAGATTCGTGGATGTTCCGATTCGCCTGAATTAACGACAATTGCTTGTGAGCCTGCAGATCTGTCGTTACCTATCTGGATGAGCCACTCGGCTAGAAGGTTGACGGTCTGCGCCACGGCAGAGTAGTTTTCTGACAGAAGCTGAATGACGTGATCCGGAGAACCTCCTGCTTGGAAATAGCTGTGCGGAGAGAGAGGATACTACACACTGTAATTCTGTTGGATTAAAAGAATACGAACATTAAAGTTACGTTTCCAAGAAATGCACTAGACATTTGCAAAACAAGAGAATGGGCGAGGCGATATGTGCGATTAACTTTTGCAAGCAAGGTATGCTGGTTACCACCTACGTTTTGAGCGTGTTAAAGACGGCGGGCTCCATAATGTAGTCCTTGCTGGAAAATTTCTGCAAACACTCCTCTTGGACTTTCCCGTCTGTCTCCCCTTCCACATAGCCATCCTCCTGCGGAAAACCCATGCACACCGAATTAAGCCACGGGATATCGCTAGTAATCCGAGCAAGCTAACGTTGTCATCCTTTACGTTAAAAAAAATATGATCAAACAACACATTATGTCACGGGTGGCATTTTCAAATAAACAGGTTCGTAATATGAAAATTACTGATACATCACTAACGAAGATGGTCAATCAAACTGAGCTGTTCGTTCAATAACTTTTGTTATTCTATCTGATTATATAGCAAAGGGCTAATGATCGAAAGCCAGATACCAAACCACCGTCTGTCCTATCCCAGTCTCCCACAGTGCCGTAATATTCTTCGTCCATACTCGGTTCTACACTCTTTGCAAAAACGTACTCGGCCAAAATAAAAAAATACTCAATTTTGAGTTTTGCTCGCGAAGGACTGAGAATTGGCGCTTTTTTCGTGCGTCATAGCAACAAATGCCCATTGAATGAATGTTATTCAACGTCATGCTACGCAGTGCTTGCAAGCAGCATCCAAAAAGGGGGACTGTCCTCTCGGACCAAAATGGGCGGTTATTCGTTGTTGAGCTGTCGTTTCATTCGCTGTTAATCAGTACAGTAAGTTCTTGCACGGCCTGCGGATTCTAGATACATTGTAGAGATCTGTCATCACTTAACTTAATAGCGTGTACGACGCTAACGTTAGCAACGTGGCTTCGAAACACTTTATTTTGAATGAATGCGGTTATTAATTGGGTGATACTTTTCAAAATTATCAGCTGCTTGGTCAACCATTTTCCTCTCTTCAACTACCCCGTTCTTTCTCCTACATTCTGCACAGAGTAGTCTACCCAATGAAAGAATAGCTATATCTATTAATATAACTGGAGGACAATGATCAAACCGATCGAATATTAACAAACAATAAATAGAGACCGGATGCAATTAATTGTTATTGTAATGCAATTATAGGATGCAAATTGTGTCGAAGCGCCATTGTTGTACACTATACGTTGCATGCTGTAATCTGTCGATTTGTCGTATGGTCTTTATTCGGTGAGTTTGCCATTCTCACGGAAATAAGATACCAAATATGTGGTGGCATAAAATAAACTCCAAACAATGTGGAGATTCTGTCCTAATAAAGGCCTTTGAAAGTAATATTTTATATTATGCAAAAGTAATAACTGATCTGAACTCGGGGGGTGGTCACACAATGCTATTTGTGAACCCAAATAGTAGCCTTCGTTATAATTTATTTAAGTTTGAGCATCTTCCATATTTTTATTTATTTACTTAACTCCCTGCAGAATAAGTCTTTTGTGTGTGTTTTTTTTTTTTAAATATTTTATTTATCTTCGTCCAGTACTCTCAGTACATCAGTACTTTCTTAAATCAAGACCAAAAGGAAACTCAATTTCTTCGGAGCTTGGGTGGGCGATCAGTATGTACCCACTGGTTTACAATCATAGCGAAACAACGTACTGTAATTAAATGCTTTTAAATTTTAAACTTGTCTCGGCAGGAGATTTTGACAGGTATGTATTCTTTATAATTTAGGGTGCGGTACGGTAGGGAAGGGCGTGCATTAAGAAAGCTTGCAACCTGGCCTGTTGTTTACAGCTTCCGGCATTGCATAACCTCCAAGTATAGTGCGCATCCGGAATAGAGTGATGGCTAAAGCAAATTTAAGGCCTTGAATTAACAACAAGAGTACATGTTCGTGTTACGGACCTCTTGTCTATCTGATTCTCTAGCGTCTACAAACATGTTGATAAACACGAACCGTGTATAATGTGGGGTGGGTAATAGCGACTGTTGTTCTGTTAGGAGTAGTAGGTTACCCGTCTAATAACGACTGGCATAGAACTACATAATTATTAAACAACTGAAAATTCAATTAGTGTGTGTGTGTGTGTGCGTGTATATATATATATATATATATATAGAGAGAGAGAGAGTGTCAACGCGACAAAGGTGTATCTCCTTTCCTTCGAACACTATTGCTACCCTTAAACAATTCTGTAAAAAATATTTTTTCATGACTTCGGAATAGTTCACCAGCCCGTTGTCGTGAAACGGTTCTTAAATTTATGCATTGAAATGTATTATAACTAGGCCTACCTTACAAATTCTATTTTTAATATTAATAAACCTTGCCCTTAATTAAGATATATATATAATTTCCAAATTGATCAAAAGGAATCTAATAGTTTAGGAACAGATAATGAGAATGATTTAAGGTTACAGTAGCCTTAAAAACGGGAGATACTACTTAAGATATCAGAATTGACCAGCAAACAGACTGTATTAAAAACACACATTACTGTTCTAGAGCTGCTAACTCTCCAACACCTATCAAAGAGGTGAAGAGAAGGCCCTGCTCGTGTGTAATGCATAAGTATACACCGCGGAACTGTCGCAAGTTAACTTTTATTATCAAACATGAACCAATTAAGATTGGTAGACTATAATTAGACATGGATTGCTTGAACTAAATTAACGCAATTAGGCTATGAGAAACCTTTTTAATGAGTTTCGCCATTCCGTGGAGTTTGTGGCCATACAGCAAACGTCCCGATACTGTCTGGGACCTTCATACTGCAGAGGGCCTGGTCACCGCCGTCCGGTCCTCTTCCTTCTGATGAGCCGGAAACCCTACAGAATCTCACACTTTCGTCCTTTTAGTCTTCTTCAGAGCCTCGATTTCAGCCAACACGCCAATATCACCATCGGCATCAATGTTCTGTCGTCAGAGTTCTCAGTCGCATCAACTGTTCATTTTCACATAGAACATACAGTGTTTTTAACCCCTGGTGACAGATGGTGTCTCTTGGTAGTTTGGCCTTGAAGACGTATCCGTTGTCAAACCTCTCATCACCATCATTACTCCGTCCCACCTGCACAGCACTTACAACGTGCCAGAACGGCGCTGACCCGTTAGCCCTGACCCGATAGCCTCCCTGCCACCATCCCCAGCCAACCCGCCTGTGTATCACTCAGACAGTCACACGGCCTTTACAGCTGTAATTGAAGTCTTTGTACAAAATGTACAGGAAGTCAGACATGGAAAAAGCAACATACATTGAAAACACGCAAATGTTTTTAACAAAAAAAAGAAAATAAAGAAAAAAGGCATGTGGATTTTGGTACTTAAATTACACTCACTTACTGCTGCAGCGAGTTTAACTTGAGAACAGTATTATAGTAAACGTAAATGAAATCAAGCGAAATTAATGCAATCGGTTAAGTCTCCTCACTCTCCCCAATCACTGTACCACACCTTGCAACAGACATGTCTAAACAGTTTGAGCTGGAGGAACAACGGGGTTCTGTGCTCTCTTGGTATTTAAAAGTAATGGAATCCAAAATAAATAAATAAATAGTATACACATGCAACAAACTGGCCTGTAAAGGTTTATAGGATGGTTCAGTGTAAAAGAAGTAACACGTGACTGTGTGCAGAGGGGACTTCCGTTTCTAATCTCACAACGGTCCTCAGTCCTACAGATGGTTTCTCCTTTTAGAGGATGCCAACTTCAGCCTCGGCTGTGTAATACCAGGAATGACCCAAACCCTAAAACAATGGTTTTTTTTGTTTGTTTTTTTGTTTTGTTTTTTTTTTAGCAAAAAAGAAAAATTTGGTTTATGTAGAAACAAGCAATGTTTCACATTTGGATAATTTTCCCTCTCCTTAAAGATAAAGTTTAAGCTAAAAAAAAAATAGAGAAAAAGAAATAAAATTGGGAAAAACACACACATAAACCCCCCCCCCACTCTCCCCTTCCAAGAATGTAGGCTGATGTTGGTGACAAAAAATAAAAAAAACCTTTGAAGAGGTCATTCATTCCCACTCCACAAACACACACACACATACCCACTCCACACAAACACCCCCACACACACACACATACCCACTCCACACAAACACACATACCCACTCCACACAAACACACATACCCACTCCACACACTCTCACATACCCATAGAAGGACAATTATAGCAAATAAATGAATAAAAAAAAAAAAAAAAAAGCTACGGACAGTAGCCCCCCCCGCTCCTCCCTCCTCCCTCCCCAGGGAGCGTACAGCGTAAGGGAGCGAGTGAGACTGACCCAGCTGTACAGCGCAGTGAAACAGACCTTACATCTTTTAGCTCATTTTACACGTACAGTCGTGATCAAGGCACAGGGATCTTCTACAAGTTGTTTTTTTTTTTTCTTTTTCAATAAAGTTGTACAAAATAATACATCTTACAGTCTGTACAAGAGTAATAGTCCAGCAGTAAAATAAAGACAGACATACTGAAAGCCAGGGCTGGGGGTGGGGTTAGGACAGGAAGTGGAACGGGGACACGGAAACGTGTGGGACAGACAGTGTGGGGTCGCCCCTGTCCCAATGACTGTCCTGTTGGTCTTCATCTTCTGCCCCTTTCTTTTTCTTTTTTTAAGCATCATTTCTTGATTTAAAAAAAAAAAAAAACCCCACATTGTCAGGAGGGTAAAGGTGCAGGATAATAGGGTTTGGTAGCAAAGGACAGAAAGATATATGTAAGAGAAAGGGAAAGAAACATTGCAGAGAGAGAGAGCTGAATGATGCACAGTGGCTAATGGATTATCGCGCACTCACACGGTGTACACCGACACAATTGGGCAGACTTAACAGAAGAGTTGACTTGTGTATAACAGGGAAATTTATATATATATATATATATATATATATATATATATATATTCATTCACTCACACACACACATGCCCGCGCGTGCGCACACACACATATATAAATATCTATATATAGTTAGATTTTTTTTTTGCACTGCATGAAGTTCTATTATGCATTGTGTTTCCGTCTTCTCTCCAATGGTTCTCCAACAGAAAGTCATGTGACGGCCCTGTGAACACCAGTCAATGCACATCTTTACACACAGCCAGCCAGCCAGTCATCCACAGGCAGACTGTGCTCCTCTGTTTTTATTGGCTTACATTCTTCCTCGCTTTGCATTTGTCCATAAATCCACTCATAGTGTCGGCCTTCAGCCTTAGCACACAGGCACCCTTCTCTCGGGGAAGAGTGAAGGAGCCAGAGTCTGTGCCTGTAAGGACCAACAACGGCTTAACAGGACAAAAGCGCGTGTGTGGCGTGCGTGCGTGCGTGCGTGCGTGCGTGCGAGCGTAGCGCGTACGAACACGAGTGTTCGGGTGTCCGAGCGCCTGGGGGGGGAAAGATGACGTGTGGGCAGGACAGTTCTGAGAAGAGAGAGCATCTGCAGGAGTACCACTGTGTAGGCATGTGCTGTGAAACTGAGGTTCAGCGCTTCCGGATCTTTCCTTTATAGTCACTGCTGTGTTTAGTCTTTACATTGTGTTGTATCTTACTTTATTGAAACGTTGAGATAGAGAGTCAGAATCAGGGCGAAGCTTGGTGGTGGTGGAGGAGGGGGCGGGGTCTGGGGAGCGTTTAGGGCGTTTTAGGGTATTTAGAGGCTGGAGTCTGTCTTCCCGACCCCACTCCCATCACAAAAGCTCGTACTGTCTCAGGTGCATCCTCTGGATGATGTCCCGGCAGTCGTTGAAGACGCGGCGGATGTTCTCCGTGTCCACGGCGCAGGTGAAGTGGGGGTAGCAGTAATGTCTCCCGTCTCCACTGGCCGTGCTGATCCTCTGGAACCACAAACGGCAGAAACGCCAGCGACGTGTCAGTCAAACACATCTTCAAAGAGCTGCTTTTATTTTTTTAAAGCTTAAAATATACTAAATATTACAAAAAAGAATAATGTTATTTATATCGAGAATCAGGGCAGCGGGAATAACAACTATCACAACAGATGTAAGAGCGAGTTAACGTCGCAGGGAAAGGCTCAAGTAAACTTGTATGCTTGGATGCGTCTGTTCCTTCAATCAACCTTAGCCAACACCGTCTGCTACAATCCCACAGACTCCCATTCCTATCCGCAGTGCGACTCCTCACACTCTCGTTCGTGCAGAAATACTATTCCTTACGCACATCTTTTATCAGTCATGACAACCACTGCCAGCAAAAGTGTGTACAGGTTTGGCTATTATAAAAGTGTGGACGGCGGCATTGCAGCAGTTGTAGTCATTAGTTCTATAAAGAAGGGATTACGCATTCCTATAAACCTACCAGGAACTCGTCACGTATGAAATACTTTGCCCTGGTAACTCGTGGATCCTCCCCGGGTTCAGGAGATGCTAGAGGGAAGGAAAAAATTGTGGTTCAATTAGACTTACCGTAAAAACACATCTTCAGTCACAGGCATAGCAAGCAGCTTAAGTTTCAGGCTTTGTTAGACCAGCCTGGCACTTACAACTTGTGCTGCGCTGAAGAGCTGAACTATATTGAAACGTGTTAGTATTCCACTGGAACATTTAACAAGATTAGGGCATTCTTTAAGACTTGTCAAGCAAAATCAAAAGCCGCAGAACCAACGACCTAAGAACTTGGAACCATTGTTCTCGCATCGTCTCAGACAAACTGGACGGGTTACATTGGGTTCCCCTGCGTGCGCAATTTTGGGGAAGTTCGGAGAAATAAAAAAGAAAATAAACTCTCCCTCTGGTCAGCCGTGTGGAGTGACCCTAATCACATTAAGGTACTGGACATGCAGTACGAACACTCTGAAGATCGTCACTGGTTTACACAGGTGCTGGTTTAGTAAACTCCAGGCTGTACAAATAAACACATTGCTAACATTTCTTAAACCAACATCTGCTAAGCAACTAAATAATGTAATATTGCTTTTTAAAATCTTGTGCCGTGTTATTACCAGTAGAACTGCCACAAACTATAACTAAACATACAAAAAAACGTATCATTAATGTTCTCCACATGAAATTATCCCTCAAGTGGCACAAAAGTGGCCAATTCTTATTTTTAAATGAATAAACTAAAGGTTTACAGTGCAAAAGTATAGGTTAATGTTACATAGCTTACAATCTAATGTGTGTGTGCCTAACCATTTGGGAATAAATCAGTATCTTGTCCCAAACGCTAAAATCTCTCTCGTATAATTTAATTCATTTATGGCTTTTAAAAAAAGGCTCCCTTTCCACACAAAAGTCCAAAGCTATTATTATATTTATTTCTAAAATAACCGTCTTCTCTCCTCACAAACACAGAAACCTTGGAAGCTGCATTTTATTTGAAAGTGTAGCAAAAAATTCCATCCTGTAGAAATGAGAACTTCCAGTACAAACAGAGCAGTATTTTCATACTATGTATTAAAGGAGCTGACACGAAAACACACTCCTAAGTTTAGGTGATAGTAAGTATAGAATGTGTCAGCTACTGACAATAAACCGGCCAGTTGGATTTAAAACGGCAAAGTTTGACTATGAGTAGAATAATAATACGGGAGAAAAAAGAGTGAAAATTCCAGACGTTAATCGGGGGAAATGAGACATGGTTTTTTTTCAACATTGCCAAGGTCAAAAATGATTTTCCATTCATTATTACAGTAAACACACCCCCCCCACATCCGCCAAGCGTCTGATGGTGATATTATTATTAAATATTAATATTATTATTATATTATTAAAGTGCGGAAGGGTTTCTCACCGTCATCAGGCGTTGTATAACGAGCAAACTCTGGGAAGTACTCCTCAATTTTTGACTTCCCCGCCAAAACCTTCTCAGCGAGCAGGTCCTGTTTGTTGAGGAAGAGGATTACAGATATGGTCCGAAGCCACCTGGGGGGCACAGACACATCACAGGCGTTGGCATCACAGACACCAGACCTGAAACACTCTCACTCTGAAGCGTTTGCCTTTTGTTAAAACCCGAGCGCGTCGAGGGGTCACCTGTTGTTCCAGATGTTCTTGAACAAATTAAGAGCCTCCTGTAGGCGGTTGGTTTGGTTGTCTTCCCGGATCACCATGTTATAGCTGCTGCTGGCCACCACAAATATAATGGCCGTCACATCTGTAGGGGGAGAGGAGGAGGACACCAAGACAGAGCTGGAATTAAATCAAAACTAATGAAACAAGACCTTGTCGCAAGGGCGTGATCAGATCAATGCACTCAAAAGTGAATTTATGTCCAGTTTTTAACTCCATTGTACAACTTTACAGTAACCAAGGCTACTGATCATAGATTTCTTGAGGATCATCCAGGAGTCCAAGCTCAGCAGCGACAGGACACATCTCTGGAAATGTATTTGTATTTGATAGAGAGGTCATTTGTCGGCGAGTTAAAATAAAGATTGTTTGATCATGGCACGCGCTTAACACCCTACCTACTGTGTTCTCTACAGGAAGACAAACAGCCTGGGGCTGAGTCTGTTTCACGTTTCACTTGTTCCACAGTTCTCTTTGTCAATCGCCACTATCCATCATCAGATCCTCAACGTCTTCACAGAACGACCCGTTTACACGGCGCTGTACAGAGTAAAGGCTGAAGAGCTATCTGTAAAATCTGCTACTTCAGTCTTCACTTCGAAGTCCACTTCTGGTTCATTAGGGCTGCACCCAGATCCACTTCTGGTCCATTAGGGCTGCACCCAGATCCACTTCTGGTCCATTAGGGCTGCACCCAGATCCACTTCTGGTCCATTAGGGCTGCACCCAGATCCACTTCTGGTTCATTAGGGCTGCACCCAGATCCACTTCTGATTCATTAGGGCTGCA
>JAOYSI010029709.1:0-13621 GCA_025775065.1 Hiodon alosoides
ATGCTTTTCTTTTCTTAACCCAAATTTTCTTTTATTTAGTCATGTTATTGTGTACTTTGAAAGTTTCTCAGTACTTTCAGCAGGGCCAGATGCACGTTGGGTATCTGGGAACAGCCCTGGTGATCTAGCGGAGCCGTTGATTTTATTAGTTTGTGCCGGGGGTATGTCAACACAGGGCAGTGGAGATGGCTTTTTCCTTCGGAAAGCGCTGTGTGGCATCTCTGCTACCTGGTTTGCACGTGCAGCCACTCCTTCCCTTTGAAATGCTAAGTTGTTGGTTCCTGTGCGAATTATAATGGCACCAGGGTTTCCTAAAGTATTCTTTGTCAGTAGCTGTTGGCCACTACAGCTTACATTCCCTCCCATCAGGGAACAGGTGTCTTATCTCAATGTATTTTCCATTGGAATCAGTCAGGAGGCTGGTGTCTGTGCTCTGTCTGGGGGGGTTGGCGCTAGTAGTGGTTTGTCTGGTTACAGGGAATGTTGGCGTTAGGGGCTTGTGTAGCATGCCTGGAGCAGGGGCTTGGAGTGTCCTGTTTGGGGGCAGGGGTAATACCTATGGTGATTTGTGTGGGATGGGGCGCGGAATGTTTGTAGAATGGTGGCTCTGTTTGTTTTGTGTGCGGCTCGAGTTCCATGATCCCCGAGTTATTCCTTCAGTTTCCGGAGCTCTGCCTGGATGTTTTCCAGCTGTTTGGGTGCAGCTGGACGCCAGGTCTTACTGCAGCATCTTAATCTCTGTTTATAGCTCCGATACGTTCTCCTTTAGCTTTGTAAATGTTGCCTCAAACTCCTTTTTTTTTGTGCTGATGACGTTCCTCTCTCACTTGCTCTGCCTGGTCATTCTTTCGTAGTTTGGACAGGGTGTTTTCTTTAATAAAAAAATTAATAAAAAATTAAAGCTCCTCTAGCATGGACAGAATGTTTTTTTGTTTCTGTGCTGTGTGGGTCAGTGTCAGGGAGCTGGAAGAACCATTGTCCAATTGGGACAGGATCAGGAGTTTTTTTTTAATTAGCGGAATTAAAACTGGACAGGGCAGTTGGGTTCTTTGTCACGTATTTACATTTCTTACTGAGGCTACAATGCCACGGATCCGGTTTGTCAGTGTGGAAAATCCAGTCGGTTAGTATTTGTTTGTTTCTTAATGTTGAGTAATTACAGTGAGAGTCTCTGGACACTCTTCTATAACTCTAGATTTGTAGATTATTTTTTTTCAGCCTTAATGCTGGGTATTCAAAGAGTTCTGTCCTTCCCGTTCCAACACTGCCTGCGTTCTAAGATTGTTACTTGTAGTCGTTTTGCCACTTCTAGTATGTATCAAATGAATTGAGGTTGCTTTAATTTTGCGTAAGCCACATTAAACTCCGCATGGGTGTTCATGAGGGCCTGGTCCCTGGGTTCAAGCTGTCAGTCTGTCCTGTTCTCTGGGTGTGGCAGTCGGCTACATACCTGGTAGTGTTGCTTTCTGCTGCTCCTCTCCGAACAGAACAGGCAGTTTTTCGAAGTCTGAGAGCAGCTGGAATGTTGTGGCCAATTTAGGGAGGGAAGGTATTTATTTTTTTCCCCATGTATTGGGCACAGCTTAACAGGAAGTGTATTTTTGTTTATCTCTCCATGGTAACAGGTGATCTAGTTTACTGTTTTTGACCCTGATTGTCCCCTGGCAGAATTTCTCCTGTGGGGCCATTTAATGTGTGATTCCATGTCATTATTGCAATGTATTTTATAATTGTTTTCCAGATTTAGATGATTTTATTTATTTATTGTTAATGTGGTGGTCTGCTGTGGATGGGACACAGTAGTTTAGCACTCGTTTCTGTATGGCATTGAGTAAGGGGAACCGGCCTAGTTAGGCCCTGTAAGCGCTATTGGCTCCACTCCTGTGAACCTGCTGACTTGCA
The DNA here is from genome assembly GCA_025775065.1 of Hiodon alosoides. Lineage (NCBI taxonomy): Eukaryota > Metazoa > Chordata > Actinopteri > Hiodontiformes > Hiodontidae > Hiodon > Hiodon alosoides. The sequence goes on from JAOYSI010029709.1 coordinate 1,903, forward strand.
CTGTGAGGGGTTGCTCTGGGGGTTCCGTTTTTGACCCAGTGCTTTCCCTTTTCTCTCCTGTTTTTACTTGTTCCTCTTCACTGCCCCCCCCCTCCCTCTGCAGGTGTGTCCCACACCCTCTCTTTCCTCTGTTTCTGCCTCCCTCCAGTTAAAACCCAAAGCGCTCTCTGTGTCCCTGCCAAAGGTGCCCTATTGCCCCTCCAGTTGACACTGACGCCGTGTGCCGATCTGTCCTTCGTTTGTTTGTCCCCCCCACCCCGGAGCAGCAGATCACCGACGAAGGCCTGATCACCATCTGCCGGGGAAGCCACCGGCTGCAGTCGCTCTGCGTGTCCGGCTGCGCCAACATCACCGACGCCATCCTCAATGCCCTGGGCCAGAACTGCCCCCGCCTCAGGTACCCCGTCCGCGATCCGGACGGATCAGACACAGGCTTGAAGGATTGCGCTGTGCTGACGCCTCTCTCCCCACCCCCTCTTTGTAGGATACTGGAGGTAGCCCGCTGCTCCCAGCTCACAGACGTGGGCTTCGCCACGCTAGCACGGGTGAGTCTCCCAGCAGACGCAGACGCGGATGTTCACATTCAGGATCAGCATCCCTGATGCTTCATGGCTACAAGGCTGCAGTAAGCCTGATTCTAGAGAAATAAAGACGATAAAGTCCGTTTTCACAAGTTGGTGACTCCGCAGTGTACCCTGCTCCGTGTTCAGCCTCTTCTTTTCACACCCAGAACTGCCACGAGCTGGAGAAGATGGACCTGGAGGAGTGTGCGCAGGTACGGCACAGCCAATCAAGCGCCCCGCAGGCCTGACATCTCACTGACATCTCACTGACATCTCCCTCTTATCCCCTTTCCCCTTCTCCCTCTCTGCAGATCACCGACAGTACGCTGATACAGCTGTCCATTTACTGCCCAGGGTTGCAGGTTCTGGTGAGCTGGGATGGGGATACCAACCTGTTACAACGTCATGATTCCACATGGAGTACCACTGGAGGGCGCAACCTTCCTTTGTTTCTGTTAGAAGCAAAAGTGGTGGTGCAGTGCCTTCTTGTGGAAAGAACAGAAACATGCAATGGCACTAACCAAGTTTTAAAATGCTTGTTTCCACTTGTTTAAACAAATTAAGTATAGAAGATACATGACGCCCATATTTTAGGCATGGAATCATAAGCATAGGCATGCCTCCAGCCACGTGTGCTTTTCGTGCAGTTCTGGTCCGGTAGGTCTGTGGTCTGGCGGGGTAGCTCTGCAGGTTCGGTAGTCCTTGTCTTCCGCCCTCCGGCAGAGCCTGTCCCACTGCGAGCTGATCACGGACGATGGGATCCGGCACCTGGGCAGCGGGCCCTGCGCCCAGGAGCGGCTGGAAGTGGTGGAGCTGGACAACTGCCCCCTGATCACCGATGCGTCACTGGAGCACCTGAAGACCTGCCACAGCCTGGACCGCATCGAGCTGTACGACTGCCAGCAGATCACTCGTGCCGGAATCAAGAGGCTGCGGGTAAGCTCCGCCCATACCGCCTCGCCGAGACTTTGAGCCTTTTGGGTCAATCCAGCGAAGGTCTCACGTTTTGTTTTGTTTGCCTGAGCTTGGGTTGCACCAGAAATGCATCATTGGGGGGAAAAAATTACATTCATATTTTTTTGCATCTCATAAACACGGCTTTCTATGATATTGCTTAGGAGCCTCGGTCCAAAGTGACGTTCACATTTGTACCGTGGGTTATGTACAGAGGCAATGGGTTTTAAGTGCCTTTTCCAAGCAATCTGCTGTTGTTCAGTCTGCTCACAAATAAACCACACATGCAACTCATCACTGCGTTGACTCTCTGTCTCTCTCTTACCCAGACTCACTTGCCCAACATCAAAGTGCACGCCTACTTCGCCCCAGTCACTCCGCCCCCCTCAGTTGGGGGCGGTCGCCAGAGGTTCTGTCGCTGCTGTATCCTGCTATGATGTCTGAAACGTCTCCACCCGGCCCACCAGCTGTCTTGTCCCGGTTGGCCGCCCACCCCCACACGCACACGACAGATTTATACGGCGGGGCGTCCTGAGGAGGTGGGGGGGGGGGGATGTCGGCCACCCTCTTCCAATGGCCACGCTGTCAGACCACTGCATTCCCATCATCTTCCCTCTTCCTCTTTCTCGGAAACTTCTTGGTTTCGTTTTGGTCCTCTCCGCCAGGTCTTGTTCCAGCTTGTCGTGGAAGCTAGTTTTGCATCAACAGCCGCATGCAGACCGGTCACAGCTCAACTCGGAGCCATTGCATTCACGCCAAATCACAGAAGATGTAGTCCTCCGAACCGCACGTCTTTAGAATGTCCCCCGTCTGAGGCGCCGCTGTACATAATGAAATTCATATATTTTTTTATACAGGAAAAGAATTGAGATTTACAATTTAAAAAAGAAAAAAGAAAAAAAAAAGGGCAACGTGAGGAGATGCCAAATGTTGCATGTTACAGCTCTAGTTTTTTTAAAATCTGAATGTACAGACGTAAGTGGAGTAGGATTGTCCTAAGGCTTACACTACAGAACTTGGAACGCAGGCCAAGACGGGCCAATAGGTCAATAGGATTGGGATGAAATGCAATAATGGCGTATTGAGGTACAATCACGAGGTTCTCTGAAGAGCCGTTTGGATAAAATCAAATGTATCATGTAACCTTTTTGGATTGAAGAAATTCATCACTATAATAATCAATGTCAATGGGGAGGCCACGTGTGAGATGAGACTAATGGCGACTGGCGCCCGAGTGTTGTCAGGGGAGAGATCCTGACAATCCCTCTGCACCCATTACCACAGTGTGTCTCCCCGATGTCAGATGGCACAGGAGACGGGGGTGGAACCCCCCTGCTCGCCCCTCCAGGCTGGGACGTTTTTGAGGATATCGGTAAAAAATGTGGAGCAGATGGGGAAAACCCTTGCAATGTGCTTACACCGAACGGTCAGAGGACAGCCTGGGTTTGGACAAGGCTGATTGATCTGAAACCACCCTAAATGATGCTTAAGCTTTTGAAATGCTGATTTGAATTAATCAGGTTCTCCAGATTCCTACAATGGCTTGTGTTTAGTTTCTCTTCTTTTTTTTTTTTTTCGGTTTTCATTTATTAAGAATTTTTAAATTATTTTTTTTGGCAGACAATGAGACAATGTTTATCCGATGTCGTCAGAGAATACGTACATCCCCATATTGTGAGTATCTGAATTTTGTCCACATGCTGTGGTACTGGCCGTTGTATGATAGCGCTTGTCCCTGGATCCACGTGTTAGGGCTAACGCTCCTGTCTCCCGCATGTTGTGGCTGGTGACCTGTGGGCTGTTTTCTCTCTCTCTCCCAGCAGGGGTCCTCTCAGAGCACACGTGTTTGGCTGTGCTGGAGGCGGGATGTTTTGTTATCTTGTGCTATTCTTTCGTTCCGTTTCGATGCCTGGGGTACGTAGGACTGGTGCATCTGGCACAAGGGTTTAATTTTGTCACTGCTGCGACCCGATCCAGAGCCCTGGCCAGAACTTCTATTAATATCCCTTAGTTTGATGGCTCCCCGTTAAGCTGGGGCTGCTTTAAGTCAATAATATTCCTGGTCTCAAGTCTCACCGACTGCCAGCTCTCAGTCGTCCTTTGGCAAGTATTTAGCCTGTCCCCGATCTACCCCTCGAAATGCATTGGCACTGGGCTCTTCCCTGGACGGGGCATGGAGCAGCATGGACCCAGCGTGTGACCCAGCATAGCGGGACTCTGGGAAGGGTCCCGGTTTCCTCCTGGTGTCTTTAGGGATCATCTGGGTGTGGACCGAGTGGGAGGATGGGATTCTGATGATAAGCCTATCATTTTCTGATTCTAGGGACAGCCATTGCGATCTTTTTATCTGCAGAACAGAGAAAATGTTAGAAATGTGGCAATGATAGGTGTGCTTGTACGTATATTAAATGCAGGGTTTTGGATAGGCATGGGATAGTCTGTGTTGAGTAATGAAGGTAGTGTTCTCCGACTACATGGAGGGGGTCGGGGTTAGGGTTAGGCTTGTTTGGGAAGGTAGTCGTGCAGCTTTTCCATAGAAGCGTAAACCCACAAACACTGGTGCTTCCTGTAGAAACTGCTTAATTGCTTCCACTAGCTTGAGGTCGGAAGTTGAAAGCTCTCTTTTGCGTGTTGTATGCGCAAACACGCCGCCTCGTTTCAAACAATGTGTGGCAGGCAGATTAATTGCTGAGAGCAGATTCATTTCAGCCATGCGAGTGGGGGGGTTTATTTTTCGCAGGGCAGATGGGATGAGCCGGTGATGGTTGAGAGAGATGTAACACATCTGATTTTGGCCGTTGCGTCTCCTTGGCGGTGCAGAAATGATGGGAGTGACGGATACAAACTTTTTAGACAAACTTGTTTTAATGTTACTGAAAGTATCACTGATGGATAAATGATGCCCCCCACCAGACCCTGGCTGTCTGTTAAATCTGTGACGAGGCTCCCGGGGACAGGGGCCTTCTCTGGGCTGTCTCGTGCTGTGTTCGGCAGGGGACCGCGCGGATCTCCCGGGCTTTCTCTTTGCAGTGCTGACGGGCACGAAGCAAAATTTCAACCCTGTACACGTTCATCCCCATGAAACGTGCGCACACATTCTCCGATGCACACACGGGCGCACGCACACGCACAGTGGGGTTTGCGCGCGTCTCTCTGCGGGGATGCTTCCCGTGACACAGTGAAACGCTTTGAGAATGGGCACACGGCAGTACGCTGACTCACGACTGCAAAGCTGATGAACCAAACAGACGCACCGCTAAGTCAGCAGAACATTCTGCACAAAGTCAAGAGCCGGATTCCTCACCTTGCATCATCTCCCCGCCTCCCGTTACAATTAATGAGAAGCCAATACAAAAATAAGCTGGCAACAAACACCTGCGTTTTTTCCAGTACTACTCATCACTGATCTGGTACACGTAGTTCACACCTGTGACATCTGATCGACAAATTTGTCCCAAATTGCTGGTATTTTCTGCGGCCTCATGTACGTTTGGGTGACAATCGCACAAGCAACATCAGTTTTGTTTCTTTTTCAATGTGCGCTAACCAGGTTCATTTACTGTGGGGTTTCCATGCGTATTGCTGGGTTGTTGTAAAGGTACACTGGGTAGAGTTCCAGCTACGTGGCGTGCTGCCGAACGGACGCTGAAAACGACAACTACAAAAACAAACGATTGGGTTTCAGTGGAATCGCGTGGATCCGAAGCTCGCGACGTTTGCCTTAACGTTTATCAGGTGGAGCACAGGAAATGTTTCAGTGGATTTCGTTTTCAGGTTGTGCTCTGGGCCACCCCATTCACTCCTTGATCTGTGTGGGAGATTTTTTTTCCTGCGGATAATGATCAAAGAGACATAATCTGTGACAATTTATGTAGCTGTTATAATTATTGTACATCCTCTTTTTTTTCTTTTTTACTTATAACTGTAAGAAATATCTATGTACGAATAAATATATAACTATATTATTAAGAGGTTGGTATTCATTCTGGAATTCCAATTGACGGTGTAAAAGGTGTGCCATGTTGGTTGTAGTTGAAACGAGAGCCAATACTTCTATTGAGGTGGAGAGACTAAACTTCATATAAACTAAGGTAACAACTAATTTCTGGGAAACTACCAATTATGCCTCAATTTATGTTAATAATCATTAGCTGCGATAAGGAGATGATGGCCGACAATGTTGTTGTTTAGTATTTTACTTGTATGTTAAAAGGTAAAAACATCATAGGAGTCCTGGTTTTGTTGAAGCATGCAACATTTTCATTAAATGGGTGAACTTGGCACAAGGTGTCTGGAATTATAGTGAAGACTAGTAGTTTTTAAATGGGACCTGTAACACCAGATGCCTTTCTTCATGGTCGCCTTCCCCTTTCCGAGTGCGTATTTACGGAAAGGGGAACTCGGCTTTTGTAGAAGCGTACTACATACATTTACAACTAGGTGTCATTAGTGGGCTGTGAAAAAAGACACAACAGTGCCTAACAAGGATTGATAAAATAGAATATTTACATAATATTTTTTGGGGGAATAAATCTGAAACTTGATTTGATTATTCAGATTACGTTACTCCAAATCACTGATTTAATCTGAATGTATTTTACTGCTTTATGATATTTCTCTTATTTGGGGGGAGAAAGCCACAAACATTTTTGCATTCAACTGAACCGCGTGTGCCCTTAATGCATGAATTGAAGCCTACTGCAAACAAAACTAAAAATATTTTTTTTAATAATAGCATTGAGTAAGCTTCGATTTTATACAAAAATAAACGTAGCAGGGCCTAGCTTTTGTTTTCTGTTATTTCCGAAATGCTTCCACGCTGCCCGATTTAGTTTTATTTTTATTTTTTGTGTGGGACATCACTTACAGTCGCTGACAGTTTACGTAGGTATGCATCGAAACGAGAGATATACTAAGTGATTCAGGCAACGGCTCAGGTTATTGCGCGATGTATTTTAAAGTAAAATGAATTCTGCTCCACGCTAAAATGTTAATAATTTTATATTGTGCAAAGAAGTCACACACATACTTTAGACTGATCTTAAACCACACGAAATACCGGTAAAAAGGAAATGTTTGATGTTTGATAACTGCCAGGAATTACCACTGTATATATTGAAACCGTTATCGTTACACCTTTTTTGTATATGCAATTTGTTTAAAATTTAAATCATGCATTTTAAGTAACCCGTGTTTTTTTTTTTGTTAGTTTTTTTTTTTGGTATTTTTGCTAATAATAAAAGGACAGTTAATTAGATTTGTATTATTTATTTTTATTATATAAATTTGGGGGGCTTGTGCTTAAATTTAGAACTCGGTTGTAGATTGAAGTTATGACATCTGCTTTTTAAAATTTGAAACGGAATGCGGTGCGTCTCGTGGCACTGCACTTTGACAAAAGGTTTTCCTTTTCCTCTGTTGGGAAGAGTAATCCATTGAATATCTAGGACGAAAACGCATATCAGCCTTTATAATACCTGCTAACTGACTGCAGCTTGAGCATACCCGTTTTTATTGTAAAAATAATAATACGATGTCGTGTGAAAATCCGTTAGGAGTTCCTCCTGGCGATTTCTGGCCATACCGTTCTTACTTATTTCTCACATTTGACCTCTTTAAAAAAAAAAAAAAAAAAAATCCTCAAGAAATTTACAAAGTATTTGCAACTTTTTTTTTTTTTGGTAATCTTAATACCTACCTCAGCTACCCAACCCTGTGCCTTGCTGTGCGTTACACATCATTAAACGCAAAGGGGTGGCACTCTGATGCTGTTGTCAAGAGCAAAATGTCCACTGTGACTTCAACGGGTGTTTCTGGGCATACACTTATTAAATGCTATTTATTGAACCGTGCTGGGATGTTGCATGCACATCTGAGCCTAAGAGGAAGTCTCATAGACACTGACTGACGTAGCCTGGTGGCAGCGTCATGACGACTGGGGCCAGGGCACTGTTTGATGTAATCAAGAGCTAAGCTCCTCCGAGGCCTCCCTGATATATCAGCAAGCTCACGTACGCACGCCCGCCGTCATTACTTCCGCCGTTCCTCTCCTCAGCAATGCGGTTACAGTTTGTGTCCTGGCATTTTGTTTTTAGCTCACGTTAAAGGTTTTTCTGAACTTGTGCGTCCGTGTAAGTTTTGGTTTAGAATGAAACGGGGAAAAGGAGAGAATGGAACAACTTGGTCATCAGTGATGCGCAGTCATTTTTCTAGTGATTTGAAATGCAAAATAATTTTAGAACAAATTTCATGCAAATTTGTTCCTTAGAACCGCAAAAAGAACGCTGTTTTTAGAGACTTATGCCGCAGAAATTGCACTCATGCCGGTATTAACGAATGACATGGTCATTTCTCCCACATCATTTAAAAACCTGATGTATCTTCTTTACAACCAACTCAGATGGCAATGAGAATTTTTTAAAGCCCCATTTGGAAAGACTCAGAGATTAAGGCCTTCCAAAAACCCAACAAAGTCCTTACATTCAACAAGCTCAGCTCCATTTCTTTGGCAGAGTGACAATATAAGCCCTCACAAGCAGGTGTCAGACCAGTGGAAATGGTAATGTAAACATGGAGGTGGGGGAAGGGCATTCAGAAAGCACAAACAGTTGTGCCTACAGCAGAGCACACTCTCGGTGCAGGCGCAGTGTGCATCCATCACCGTGGACATATTCCAGAGGCTGGGGCCAGTGTGAGATCCTTATCCTGTTTCAGCAGGGCCACCATCCAGCCCTCTCAAAGCAAGCAGCAGGGGAATGATTGGTCCCTGCTGACTGGGTCATTTGATGAATAAAACATCTGAGGGCCCCTGCGGTACGAAGGTCATCTTTGGGAGGCCGGCCAGGGCAAGATGGGCATGGCCAATGTTGGTGGGCCTTTTTCCACATCGCTATGGGGACCGTCATCACTGCGTCGGGCCATGTGAGCACCACAGCTGCAGCCCGGTTTTATTTTTGGAAAAATGTTCCCATTGTTCTCTTATGCATCCTAACTCTGTTAAGCTGTGAGTGATTGGAGTTTTATTTATTTCTTTATTTATTTCAGGAACAGGGAGAAAAACAAAACAACAGCGAAATGATTAGGAGTTGATGCTGTGGAGCCAGAAAGGCCCCAGTTTTGCTTTAGTGAGGTCTCTTAACAGTCTGAAAATTGGCTTGCTTTTGACAGCTAGCGTCAGGCTAAAAGAGTTAATTTCACATACAGAGACCCTTACTGCTAAAAGCTGCATCGTGTCCTGGGAGAGGCATTGAAACTTCACACATCGAGGGACCCAGGACCCAGCTTTACCAAAGTATTAAACACAGACCCGCAGAAACGATCCACCTTCTCTCTCGCACACTCATATACACACACACACACACACACACACATCACCTTGAGGGAGCAATAGGACGGTTAATCTGGGTTACGGTGGCTTTTCCCCACTGTGAAGTGCTGTAGAGTGCAGGAATTGCTTTTTCCCCCTCTGCCTCTTGCCTCCTCCCATCTGCATTTCCCATTTCCTGTGCTTCCACTACCCTTGGCCCCCTCCACAACAACCAACTGCTACTCCCTCCACACCACCATCTACCCAAGACCCTAGTTCTCCCCTGTCCTGCACTGGGGTGAGAGTTTCGCTGTGTTCCATCTGCCCCACGGATGCACCCTCAGTGATTCCATTGAAGATATAATATAGGACCTTTTTATAACCCAAAAGAAGCTCTTGAGCTCTTGAATCGTGACATCTCAAAAAACTGTTAACGAGCTATCTAATGAGTTAGTCATGGCCCCTGCTTGTGACACTAGCCCCCCTGCAACGGTTTGGGCCCTTCGTGTTGGTCTGGGTGAAGCTCTTTTCGTCCGCCCCCGTACAGAGTCCACGAGAACGAGAGGAATGACGTCATTCCAAATATCCCTCCTGAGCGGTCCCCGGTTTTTTCTATTCCTCTGAGAAAATGGGGAGATGATAATGAGAGATGAAAGGAGAACAACAATTGCCTTTTCGATTATCCTGCGGGAGCGCGTCTCCCATAATAGACAGGGTTAGGGCGACTGAGTGGCGTGGACCCAGCGTTGGGTAGAATAAAGACGTAACTCTGCTTACAGCTCGTTATCAGCCCCGCAGTCATTTAGAAAAAGGTTCTGATGAATTAGCTTAAGGAGGCAGGGCTGGGCTGAGCTTCCCCACGTGGAAGGTGTCTGTGAGTACAGCCGACAGGGATTTCCCCCTCGCTGCCGTGACCCCTGACTGCTGCCACCGGCCAACGGCAGTCGCCGCCCCCACCATTCACATTTCACCTGAACTGCAGCTGTATTAAACCGACGAGTGTAAACAGGCATCTGATTTTTCTTGTTTTATTAGATGTCACGCGGCAGGGCTATGAGACAAAGGCGCTCTCAACAGATTCACTGACTCACGCCTAACATAAACACAGTGAAAAGAGGGTGAGCTGTGCTCTGCTGGCCTCTCACCCTCTTTCTCACTCTGTCATTGTTGGCCGAGAGGGGCTCTCACTCTCACACATCAACTCGTAAGCTTCTGCATCAGCCCCAAGGATTACAAGTGTGGCAGAAGCTTGTACACTGAAATGTTAACAACGGTCACAATCCCAGTACAGTCATGGACACAACCAGATACGTATGCAGCCATGTGCATGTGTAGTCTTAGTTATAAAAAAGTGTCATGCAATGATTTCTCTCTCCCTCTCCGCTCTGTTCTCTCTCTGCGCTGTGCACCGGGTAGCCTGAATATAAAATCTAAATATATTAATGTTACAAATTGCGTCGCCCCGATGTTTATAAAGCACTCAGGCACATTCTGTCCACAGGGATCTTTCTGCCATGGAAAAGCAACAGCGGGTCACCCCAGAAAAACGTGTTTTTGAATTTGAATTACAAAGCGGTACACCGCTGGATGTAGATAACGTGATCTTTAAAACAACACAATTAGTCTAGAAAGTGTCTCTGTTGGCAACCACCCCCCCCCCCACCCCTTGACACTGTGAAGCTACGTGGGGGGGGGGGGGTAGTGCTGGGAAGCCCGGCGGTCCTGGCAGGTATGAGAGGAGACGGGACACGCTGATGTGACAGGGACGAGGAGCTCCCTTCACCAGCGCTGTCCATACTCCGGGACGCTGAAGATCGCGGCACAGTGTTTGGGTCCTTTGGCGAGGCTGACTGGAAGCAGAACAGCTGTCTCGGACATGCAACAAAACATATATGACACTCCCGTGCAACGGCGGCCGTCATTGCATTGGCCCAAACAGACACAGGACTGAACAGAGCTCGGCAATGACAGGTGAAAGAGGCTAGCATAAATTACTTAAATTACACTTAGTACACGTTTGCCTCATCCTAGGAAATGGTGCAATGGCTGGCATTACCCCCGTTCTCACAGTGTGTGATTCCTAGCTCATTGTCCTAGATTTAAACCTGGCCAACTGTATTATATTTCTGTGTCATAAAAGCAGACCAGAGCAATTGAATCCTTTCTGCAGTAATTGAAACTTTGCCATTTTACAGCTCTGTGCAGCATCCCCATTCTGTGGCCAGGGCACTCGGTCCTGTTCCACACGGCGAGCAGTGACTGCGGATTTACATTCCACCTTGCCTTCAAATTTATTATTATTTGGATTAGAAATTGTGTAACTCTGTAAAATAAGGTGCTTCATGAGAGGTAGCTTAAAAACTGGGCGCAGAGGAAAAGGATTTAGTACCCCTGGCCTATACCTTTACTCTGATTTGTTGATTGGTCAGACTCAATAAAGGGCTCTTATTGGATGACTTTACATCAGAGATCAGTACTTATCCACGTTCAATTTGCAAATAAAAGAAATACTAGGAAGTCTACGGAACAATTAAAACATTTTCCCTGTTGCCATTTACCTGCCTCATAAATATACTTTTCCATAGATGTCAGCAGATAGTGCTCTCTCGCTCTCTCTCTCTCTCTCACACACACACACGCACACATTCCTACACATACAGTGAAAATGGGACAACAACTCCCACATGGTCTAGCTCACTGGCGAAAACCCACTATAAATAAGCAACGAATGGAACATAAATCTAGCTCCCTGATTAGCAGCCTAAGTGTGCTGTCTAAAAGAAATCTGGACTCCTTTCCGTGGTCCCTCTGGGATCTCACGTCGTCACAGGCACAGGCAAGAGTGAAGGCTGCGGGCCGGGGTGGGGCAGGCCTGTGTTCCCCAGGTGTGGGAGAG